>JAJIBD010006279.1:0-82822 GCA_021461705.1 Cryptotis parvus | reverse complement strand
CCAGTGCCACCATGCTGTCTCTTGAGCACCAGTAGGAGTGATCCATAAGCACTAAACCAGGAGTAATCCCTGAGTGCCACCAAATGTGACCCAAAACAAAAGTAAGCAAACACAGATTTCTCCCTGGGGAGGTGCGGCAGTCCGGCAGGCACCTGGGGTCGTGGTAGAGCCCCAGGCCTAGGCAGAAGGTGAAACTACAATCCCCAGAAGTCCCAGCTGAAGCCGAAGTAAATGGACATTTTGAGCTCTCACACTGGCCTGTCTCCACTTCAGGTATTCTCCGTGGGGGGATGTGGCTGTCAGGCAGGCGGCCGCTCATGTGGCCGCTTATTAATACAAAAACTAGAAAATTCAACATCAAGGGAAGGTAATATCCTCAAGAAAAAAGAAACAGTTCGGCTAGAGGATTCTATCCCTGAACACCGCAACATCATGGGGAAACAATGCAGATACCCAGTTCAAAGAACAGATGAAGAAATCAACCCTGAAGACCCAAAAAAGAATGCAGATGTGCATGATCTCTGTGACAATGAATTTAGAGAAGAAATTGGTAGGATGTTTAAGGAGCTCAACGAAAAAATGGAGCAGATGTCCAATAAAATGCAGGAGAACATAAACAAGGCAGTTGAAAGGGCAGTCAATAAATTAAGGGAGGAAATGAAAGCAGAAATGACAATCATGCAAATAGAAATATCATCGCTTAAAAACTCAGTAGATGAAATAAAAAAACACAATAGGGGCTCTCAACAGTAGGATGACAGCAGCGGAAGAGAGAATCAGTGAGACTGAAGATAAGCTGCAGAAAGCACTAGAGAACTACATAAAATGGAAAAAGACCGAAAAATAAATCATCAACGGAACAGAGAACAATGGAATGAAGCCAGGCAGAACAACATAGGAATCATCGGAGTCCCAGAGGGACAGGAAAGTAACCTCAAAGAAATTAAAACAGTTAAAAACATCCTGGCTGAAAAGTTCCCCTGAGTTAAAGGACAAAGGCATCCAGATCCAAGAAGCCCAACACGTACCAGCAAGAAGAGACCCCAATAGAAAGACCCCAAGACACATCCCAGTGAAAGTAATGGATGCCATAGACAGAGACATAATTCTTCAGGCAGCAAGATCAAAGAAGGAAATTGTATACAAAGGAGCATCCATTCGACTATCAGAAGACTTCTCAGAAGAGAGCCTCCAAGTCTGAAGGCAGTGGTGGGATATAGTAAAAAACTCAATGAAATGAATGCCTCAGCAAGAATTCTTTATAGAGCTAAACTCTCACTCATACTCGAAGGACAGATATAAAACTTCTTGGATAAAAAACAGCGTAGGAAATTTGTAAACTCAAATCCAACATTAAAAGAAGAACTGAAAGATCTACTCTAAGATGAGACAAAACCCAAAAGAACAACCAACCTATACAGAAAGATGGCACAAAATCCCATGGCAATAAGTCTCTCTCAATGTCAATGGTCTAAATGCACCAGGTAAGAGACACAGAGTGGCACAATGGATCAAAAAATTGAATCTGACATTCTGCTGCCTTCAAGAAACACACCTGAATAATCAGAGCAAAAGCAGGCTCAAAATAATAAAAGGCTGGAAAACAATCCTTCATTCAAACAACCCATCCAAAAAGGCTGGGGTAGCCATACTGGTATCTGACAGCATAGACTTCAGGCTGAAGAAGGTCAGAAGGGACAGTAAAGGTCACTTCTTAATAGTCAAGGGATGCACATATCAGGAAGAAATCATGCCATTAAGCATATATGCACCCAACGAGGGGCCAACAAAATACCTAAAACAACTACTAATAGACTTCAAAGAAGACATTGACAGCAACACAATTGTAGTTGGAGACTTCAACACTGCTCTATCAGCCCTGAACAGATCAACAAGATTGAAACTTACCAAGGAAATACTGGCCCTAAAAGAAGAGATGGAAGAAAGAGGCCTGGTAGACATATACGGGGCATTCCATCCCCAAAATGCTGAATACACTTTCTTCTCCAGTGCACATGGAACATACTCCAAAATAGATCACATGCTGAGCCATAAGTCATTCTCCATAAAATCAAGAAGATATAAAATGTGCCAACTATTTTTTCAGACCATGATGCACTGAAAATGGAAGTTAATTGTAAACAAAAAGGGAGACCAATACCAAGCACCTGGAAACTAAACAGCTCACTGCTGAACAACCAGCAAGTCATAAAAGAAATCAAAGAGAAAATCCAAAGATTCCTGGAAACAAATGAGACTGAAGACACGAATTACCAGAATTTGTGGGATACAGCGAAAGCAGTGTTAAGCGGCAAGTTCATAGCTCTTCAAGCATTCATCAGAAAAGAAGAAAAGGCCATCACAAACAGTCTGACTTCACAACTTAAGATCTTAGAGAGTGATCAACAAAAAAGGAGCCCAACCCAAGCAGAAAGGAAGAAATAATAAAACTTAGAGCAGAAATCAATGAGAGGGAATGTCAAAAAACAATCCAGAAGATCAACAAAACCAAAAGCTGGTTCTTTGAAAAAATAAACAAGATTGACAAACCACTTGCAAGACTTGTAAGAAAAGGAAAAGAGAGAGCCCAAATAAATAGAATCAGAAATAAAAACGGGGACATCACAACAGAAACCACAGAAATTCAAAAAATCATCAGAGATTACTAGGAGAGCCTATATGCCACAAAACAAGAGAACCTAGAAGAAATGGACAAATTCTTGAAATCCTATAGTCTCCCAAGTCTGCAACAAGAAGATTTGGAATACCTCAACAAACCTATCTCCATCGAGGAGATGAAATCGGTAACCAAAAGTCTCCCCAAACACAAAAGCCCAGGTCCAGATGGATTCACCAGTAAATTCTACCAAACCTTTAAAGAGGACCTACTCCAATTCTTTTCCAAGCTCTTCTGGCAAATTGAAGAAACAGAAACACTTCCAAACAGCTTTTACGAGGCACATATCACCCTGATACCCAAAGCAGACAGAGATGTCACAAAAAAAGAAAACTACAGACCAATCTCCCTGATGAACACAGATGCTAAGATCCTCAACAAAATACTAGCAAATAGAATCCAAAGAGTCATCAAAAAGATTATACACCATGACCAAGTGGGATTCATCCCAGGAATACAAGGATGGTTCAACATCTGCAAGTCAATCAACATAATATATCATACAACAAAAAGAAAAATAAAAACCATATGATCATATCAATAGATGCAGAGAAGGCATTTGACAAGATTCAACACCCATTCAAGATAAAAGTTCTCCGTAAAACGGGGATTGAAGGAACCTTCCTCAATATAATCCAAGCCATCTACTACAAGCCCACAGCAAGCATCATTCTCAATGGGGAAAAACTGAAAGCCTTCCCCTTAAGATCAGGGACAAGACAAGGCTGCCCACTCTCACCACTTCTATTTAATATAGTACTGGAAGTACATGCCATAGCAATCAGGGAAGAAAAAAGACATTAAGGGCATCTGGATAGCAAGGGAAGAAGCCAAGTTGTCCCTATTTGCAGATGACATGATATACCTGGAAAACTCTCTACCGAGAGGCTCCTAAATAATACACTCCTATAGTAGAGTGGCAGGGTAAAAATCAATACCCCAAAGTCAATGGCCTTCCTATATGCAAACAGTGAAGGAGAAGAAAGGGACATTAAAGAAACTATCCCATTCACAATTGCACCTCAGATAATCAAATACCTAGGAATCAGTTTGACAAAGAATGTAAAGGATCTCTACAAAGAAAACTACAAAACGTTATTTCAGGACAGAAAAGGAGGACCTGAGGAAATGGAGACACATTCCTTGCTCATGAATTGGAAGGATTAACATTATCAAAATGGTAATACTCCCTAGAGCTTTATACAGATTCAGTGCAGTCCCTATAAAGATACCCATGGTGTTCTTCAAAGAAATTGAACAAACACTCCTGAAATTTGTATGGAATAATAAACCCCCCACGAATAGCTAAAGCAATCCTTGGGAAAAAAGAAGACGGGAGGAATCACTTTCCCCAACCTCAAGCCCTGCTACAGAGCAGTTGTAATTAAGACAGTGTGGTATTGGTATAGAGACAGACCTGTAGACCTATGGGATAGAACTGAATATCCTGAAACACACTCTCAAAGATACATCCACTTAACCTTCGATAAAGGAGCAAAAAATATTAAGTGGAGCAAAGAAATCCTCTTCAACAAGTGGTGCTGGTAAAACTGGGCAGCTACGTGTAAAAAAATGAACTTAGACCTCCTTCTAACGCCATGCACAAAAGTCAGATCAAAATGGATTATAGATCTCGACATCAGACGTGAATCTATAAAGGTACATCAAAGAAAACATAGGAGAAACGCTCTATGGCATCGAAACTAAAAGTATCTTTAAAGACGACACACCACTGACCAAGCAAATGGAAGCAAAGATAAACAAATGGGATTATATAAAATTGAAAAGCTTCTGCACCTCAAATGAAACCGTGACCAAGATACAAAGACAATCCACAGAGTGGGAAAGGATATTCACCCAATAGCCATCTGACAAGGGGTTAATATCCAGGATATATCAGGCACTGGTAGCACTTCACAAGAAAAAAACAGCCAACCCCATCAAAAAATGGGGGAGAAGAAATGAACAGAAGCTTCCAAAAAAGAAGAAATTCGAATGGCCAAAAGGCATATGAACAAGTGCTCTTTATCTTTAATCATCAGGGAGACGCAAATCAAAATAACAATGAGGTACCATCTCACCCCACAGAGACTGACACACATCCAAAACAGCAAGAACAACCAGGGCTGGCGTGGATGTGGGGAAAAAAGGGAATGCCATCCACTGTTGGTGGGAGTGCCGACTGGTCCAGCCCTTTTGGAAAATAATATGGGCATTCCTCCGAAAACTAGACACTGAGCTCCCATTTGATCCAGCAATAGCTCTCCTGGGAATATACCCGAGAGACCGAAAAACACATAGCAGAAACACTATCTGTACTTCTTTATTCATCTCTGTGCTATTCACAATAGCTAGAATCTGGAAACAACCTAAATGCCCTAGAACAGAGGACTGGCTAAAGAAACTGTGGTTCATCTATACTATGGAATACTATGCAGCTGTCAGAAAAGATGAAATTACGAAATTTACCTGCAAATGGATGAACATGGAGACTATCATGCTGAGTGAAATTAGTCAGAAGGAAAAGGACAGATATAGAATGACTGCTTTCATTAATAGGATATAAATAGACACCAGTGTTTTACTAAGTGTGGGAAATGGTAATGGCAGATTAAAACTCACCATTGAATATACACAAAGAGACTTAAGTGATAAACTCTAAATATCTGCAGGGCTAGCCACAATGTGTAAAAGAAGAGGGAGAGATTCAGAGACAGAGAGAGAGAAAAGAGAGGAAACGGGGGGTACCTGCTATTGAGGCAGCCTGGGGGTGGGCGAGAGGGGTGGGGTACATTGGTGGTGGAAATGGGGCACTGATGGAAGGATGGTGCTGGAATACTGTATTAGCAAGAATCAATTATGAACACCTTTATAATTGTATGTCTCACGGTGGTATAATAAAAAATTAAAAGGAAAAAAAGAATTCTGTACAGAATTAAATGTAATGAGCAAGTTTTCCAATAGAATAGAAGGAGTTGCAGACTAAGATTTCAACAATCTTCAAGTAGTTATTGCCTGGATGAGAAAAATATTGACTCAGCTCCTAGAAGCGGCGGCATCATGTTGCCAGGATTCCATTCTGGTTGTGAACTCTCTCCCTTTGCATGGTTTCATATTTATGTCCCAACTTTTCTTCTCTTTTTCATCTGATAGTTACCTTTTCTTTTCTTTAAGACTAATCCCCACCTGGAGAGAGCACAATAAGTAGGCTGCTTGCCTTACATGTGTCCAGCCTGGGTTCCATCTCAGTCAACCCCAGGAGTGATCCCTGAGCACAGAACCAAAAGTAACCCCTGTGCACTGCCAGCTGTGGCTCCAAAATAACAACAAAAACTAATGCCGTTGCATTTATGAAAATGCCTCCTCCATGAAGTTTTCATATGATTCCTTTCTCTGTATTTTGGAGAATTACTAAAATATTTAACAGTTTTCAACTTGCATATTGTGAAAGGATCAGTTATGTTATATTTCTCTTATAATTTATTACTATTTCTACTGACTTTGATTTTTTTAATGAATTAATCCCACCTTGGCAGCTCCACCCACCTTTCTCTTATTTTAGGTGATACTGGGTTTTCCTCCACTCCACAGTGTTCTGCATGAGCCTGGGTTCATCTCAGCCACACTGATTTTTAGAGCCTTTCATTCATGTTTCACCCTTCTTCAGCCGTTGCTTTAAACAGCACTGTTTGGAGCACAACTCCATTTCATTTGCTTTTGTTCTTTTAGAGCTGTGATCACACATGGCTACTCCTGAGAAGCTTTACTGATATTTGGGCAAATGCCTCTAGTTTATATCCAGTTATAGCATTGAATTAGTCTGAAATTTTACAGTGGGGTTATTTCATTAATGTATGCTTTTTTCTGATACTATAAATTCCATGAAGTCAGAAGGCTTCTTCACTGACTTTTCCTTTATCATAATTTCTATTATTTAATACATATTTGTTGAATAAATAAACAAATGAATCGGTCGATCACCAAAAAAAAAGTAAGCAAACACAAAAAAAAATTCCAAGATTGGGAATAACATGACATACTTAGAGCATAGAGCCTGGGTGAAGGCTTCAAACTGTTAGATAAACTGAACTTTATTTTTTTGCATGAAACTAAAATAGAGGTTCTAACATTATTTTCTGCACCTCAGAGGGAAATTCTTGGGAACTCCATTTTGAAGATCAGTGAACTAAATTGACACCATAAAATTATAGGAAACAAACAAACAAAAAACCTGGAAACTTTTGCTAGAAGTTCGTTGGAAGGGCAATGGAATCTTCTCATACCTTTGGCTACTGCAATACTGTTAATAATAATGTTGGAAAACTCAGGGATGATATGGATCCCAACTGTGCAGTCTAAAAAGACTCACCATGAGGCATCTAGGTCACAGCCAGGACTGCATTTCTGGGACTGTCTCTGTCCACCATATCATCCCCATCAGTACGTAAAGCTCTGTACCCGTTTCAGAAGGCTGTGCTGTCCTCTACTTCAGAGGATCTTGTAGGATAAGTCAATATACAACAGCAAACAAGTTATCAACTCTCCAGACACATGTGTTTGGATTTCTCTTATGCCAATTAAAAACAAAAACAGCTTTCACAAGTACCCATAAAGACATTTTTTTCATGGCTCAGAATAGTGATGTCCAAAGTGTCCCTACTGATTGCTCCATGATGAGTAAACAAAACAAATGAAATGATAGAGTTGTCTCTAGTTCCCAGAGCTGAAGTTCAATATATTTGCAAGAGAAAAATATTCCTCTTTAGTTTTCAAATCTTACTTTGTTTCTAAGTGATATGCAATAGAATTAAAAACCATTTGATAAGTATATGTGCTAGTGAAAATGACTAGAGGTTATTAATATTAAGTTCTTTGTACAATATGAATTAAAAATGATAAGGTTCTCATCTAAAATAATTTTGTTTTGTTTTAAGGCCACACCCAGTGATTCTCAGAGCTTACTCCTGGCACTGCTCTCAGGAATCTGTGATGGAGGGGGACCATAAGGGATTCCAGGGTTTGAATCCAGGTTTGCTGCATGCAAGGTAAATGCGCTAGCCACTGTGTCCTCAAACAATTTTTAAACAAATGATACCACAGAAAAAATGGGGTCTAGAATCTCCTATATTAGTATCTCCTGGTGCGTCCTGCTCTAGCAGGCATATCAGGTGATTCCAAGGAGTACTGAGGCTTAAGAACATCAATCTAGACTATGTGTCATTAGCGATGAAGACATCCATCCAAGCAGACACACACAGAAGATCTAGGATGCCAGAAACAATTAATTGTTTCTTCCCCATCCGTTCATGGCTTCTGTCTGAGTCATAAATACCGTGTGAGAACAGGCAGTTCCTGCAATAATGAAGTTGTTTCCTACAGTCTTGGCTGTCACCACTCTGACCTGCCACCTTGTCACAACCCATTAGGTTCTATGGGTGAGGCACTTGTCATAAACTGACATACATGGGGTAGAAGTTTAGTAGGACAGACTAAGCCTAAGTAAAACTCTAGAATGAATAGTTGACATTTTCTAGAGAATCTTCCCCAAAAGAAGGAGGTCTGAGGCAGGACTTATTGTTCAACTTGGCCGCAGTTGAAGACAAAGCCCGGCAGGTCTGAGACTGAGACTCCCCAGAAAGAATATCCTGTCCTGGGTTTTCTAGAAGTTTTTAGTTTTGGGGCCTGGAGTGATAACACAGCGGGAAAGGGCGTTTGCCTTGTACACGACTGACCCAGGTTTGATCCCTGGCATCCCATACGGTCCCCTGAGCACCTCCAGGAGTAATTCCTGAGTGAAGAGGTAGGAGTAACCCCTGAGCATCGCCAGGTGTGACCCACAAAGCAACAAACAAACAAACAAACAAATAAATAATTTTTTTTTTTACTTTTTGGGTCACACCAGGCGGTGCTCAGGGGTTACACCTGGCTCTACACTCAGGAATTAAATCCTGGCGGTGCTCGGGGACCATATGGGAGGCCGGGAATCAAACCCAGGTCGGCTGCGTGCAAGGCAAATGCCCTACGCACTGTATTTTTGAAGCAATTTTAGACTCACTGGAAGTTGCAAGATACTGCAAACATTTCCAATGATAATTCTTCCAATATCTTTAGCTGTGGCACCATACCAAACAGGACTTTGAAAACAGTGTGCTGCTATTAACTAAAATAAAAGTCTTTTTCAGTTTTCCTAATTTTTCCTAATCATCTTTTGGCACATGTAGATGCTTTTGTATAGATTTATGTAACCATAGTCACAATTGATACACAGAATCATAACATAGCCATGGAAGGGCTTCTTTTTGCTCCTTCACACTTCTCTCTCTCTCTCTGTCTCCTGGAAACCACCAATCTGCTCTTCACCTTTATAATGTCATTTCAAGAATTATATAAATGGAATTGTACAGCATGTAACCTTTTGAGGGTGAACTTTTCCCACTCAACTTATTATCTTTAATTTTGGTCTAAATTGTTTCAGGAATCAAAAACTTATTCCTTCATGTTTCTGAGCCATTATATTTCAAGGTATGGATGTACCTGAGTTGATTTAACTATTCACTTTTTGAAGAGCATTTGTGTTGTTCCCAGTTTGGAGCATAAGTAAAGAGGCTCTAAACTCTTGACTTTTTTGTATACCCATAAATGGTTGTTTCTTTAAGAATAATGCCTCCAAATTCAATTGCTTGACTGAATGGTAGTTTTTTTTTGTTACATAAGAAACTCAATGTACCATTTCATATTCCTATCAGGAAAGTGGGAAAGAGCCCGTTTCTCTGCATCTCCTTCAACATTATCATTGTTTTTATTTTAGCTGTTCTAATAGGAATGAAGTGATATCTCATTGTAATTTTAATGTGCCATTCGCTAATGGATCTTGATGTGGAATATATTTTCAGGTACTTATTATTCATCTGTAGCTCCTCTTTGGTGAGGTGTCTCTTCATGTCTTTTGCTCATTTTATAATTGGATTTTTTTTGTTTTATTACCATTGTATTTGAGAGTTCTTTATAGATTCTAGGCTCTAGCCTTTGTCAGATGTGTGCCTAAGAACATATTTTCTTTCAGGCTGCTGATTGCTTTTTCCATTCTCCTAACTGAATTGTTCACTGCACAAAAGCTTTTAATTTTGGTGAAATCTAATTTACTTTTTAAAAACTATATTTTTATTATGGATTATGCTTTGGGTGTCCATCTAATAACCTCTCCCCTAGCCATTCATCCTGAAGGTTTTATCTTATATTTTCTTTTGGCAGCATTCCAGTTTTACTTTTATACTTAAATCTACTGAAATGTAATGTGTATTTATAGTTTTGCATTATATATTATATGGGTTCTTTTGGAGGGCTCACCAGGGAAGTATTCAGGGCTTACTCATGGTTCTGCACTCAAGAGCCAATTCTGGCTGTTCTTTGGGGACTTATGGGATACAGGGGAACCAGGGTCAGTCGTGCGAAACAAGAGCCCTATGAACTGTACTATCTCTTCTCTTTGCATTTTAAATTCATAAGCCATTAAGCTCATCTATATAAGGCATGTTAGAGAAGGTTCATTCTTCATGCTTAGTAACATATTAAGGACTGTCTAGAATCAAAGACATCTCTTTTATGCTTACCTAGAGTTCCTCAAAGTTGGACATTCATTGATGCAACAAACATTTGTAGGGTTTTTTTTTTATAGAGACAGGGCTGGGCACTTGCGTTTAGGCAGTCTTTCCCTTTGTGAACTAGTTGTCAACACCTAGTGTGAGCATTACTCTTGGAACTGTATCACATACGAATTCTTTGGGAAATTCATTTGATACAGAGAACAGAGGGTTGAAGAGATAGTGAGGGGCTAAGGTCAGCTATATACCTTGCATATAGATGACCAGATTTTGCTCCTCCCGACATCACGTGTAGTTCCCCAAGCACCGCCAGGAGTGACCCCACAATGCATAGTCAGAAGTAGGCTGGAGCACCACTGGGTGTAGTCCCAAAATTTAAAAAGAAATTAATAAAACATGAAAGAAGACAGAGGATGCAATGATGTGCTCAGATTTCCTGCTGACCCTCACTTAGAAATGGCGCATATGCAGCTGTTAGAAACAACAAAGTTATGAAATTTGCCTATAAATGGATGGACATGGCGAGTATCATGCTGAATTAAATTAGTCAGAAGGAAAAGGACAGATATAGAATGACAGCATTCATTTCCGGGATATAAAAATAGTATGAGACCAATATCCAAGGCCAGGCAATGCATAGAACAGGAAGACTTGTAAATGGTTGGAATCTAACATGAGTGGGTGGAGGTCATAGGTTGGGCAGTGTGCTAACAATTGTTTGAAATGGTTACGCCAGACTAGAATTGAGCAGTGAAGATAGGCAAAGCGATATACGTGATAACCCCTAAATGTATGTACTGCAAACCACAATGTGTAAGAGAAGGGAGAGAGAGAGAGAGAGAGAGAGAGAAGGAGAAGGAGAAGGAGAAAAGGAGGAGGAGGAGGATAAGGAGACCAAAGAGAAGGAGGAGGAGGAGGAGGAAGAGAGGAGAAGAACAACAACAACCAAAAAAAAATCCAAGAAGAAGAAGAGGAGGAAGAAGAAGAAGAACAAGAAGAACAAGAACAAGAACAAAAAGAACAAGAAGAACAAGAAGAAGAACAAGAAGAAGAACAAGAAGAACAAGAACAAGAAGAACAAGAACAAGAACAAGAACAAGAAGAATGCCTGCCATAGAGGCAGGCTGGGTGAGTGGGGAGAGAATTTGGAGATATTAGAAGTGCGGTGGAGGGTTGGGTGCTGGAAAGCTTTGTAGTTGTATATCTCACAGTGGTATAATAAAATTTTTAAATGGTGCATATGATCACAGTTCTGGTTCAGTTATTGACAAAAGAAAGATTCTTCCCAAGTATAAGATGGTAAATTCTGAAAGTAAGCTGGTTTGCAAATCATTTAGAATTTGGGCCTCACATCCCATAGCTACAAAACTATACCTAAATGGCAAAAGTTCAAGACTGATCCATAAAAGTTCTCTAATCCATAGCTGCCACCTTCGCTGTCCGGATGCTGGTATACTACCTCACGACCAGATTAACAGAGCAAAACCAGTTCGAGCCCAGGTAGGGGGCTCCCAGAAGCCGGGAATCACTGGGAATTCGTCAGATGGAGTCAGGGGTCAGCCCTTCCCCCTCCATTTTGTCGAGCCTGGTGGCCCCGCCCAGAGGAGCTGCCCTGGGGCCACCAGCCATAGCATGAAGAGCCTCACAGGTGGCTGTGGAAGCTGGAACTCGGCTCGCCCCAGGCCCAGCTGACCATGGGGGCCCCGGGAGGACAGATGGGTTTTGGGAGTGGGCCCATCACCTCTCTGGGGGTTCCCAGAAGCAGCCGGATGAGACTCGCCCACCACACTAGCCACTACCTTCGCTGTCCGGATGCTGGGATACTACCTCACTACCAGATTAACAGAGCAAAACCAGTTCGAGTGGAAACAGTGATGTCCTTTGATGCACCGCATTCCACGCTGTGCAGGAGGGTTTGGCAGGAGGGAGAGACAGAGAGGAGACAAGTGGCATACAGAACCCGCCAAGTAGTTGGGGTGTGGGAGGGGGAGGGAGGTGGGGACATTGGTGATGGAAGGTGGGTTTGGGTGGAGGGATGGGTGTTGGAACACTGTAGAACCAAGGCTCTGCATGAGCATCAATTGTATGTCTAAAATGGTGTAATAAAAAATTTTTTGGGGGGGAATAAATAAATAAATAAATAAACAAAAATAAATAAATAAAAACAAACAAACAAAAAGTTCCCTAATCCAAACTGTAGCAGTCTTAGGCAATAAAGCCATATGCAGCCCGATCCTATTAATCCTAGCCAGTGAGTCCACTGAAATGCGAATATGTATTAGCAGGGATGTCACAAAATCAGAGGGAAATAATTATTGAACTGAAATTTGTCTTGTCATTGAATTCAAGACAGAACCCCCTCCCTCCATGGGGCTGGATGGGGTCCTAGGTTACCCCATATGCACATGACCTCTACCACCTTGAAGAGTAAAGTATACAGAAAGCTAGCCCAGGCTTCAGCTGGGCCAGCAAACTTTTAGTCACATGGTTTGGAAGCCATTTAAATCATTCTGATTATAACTACGTCTGCTCTTCTGCTCCCTAAAGAATAGTCTTTTTTCTCTTTGCCCACTCTGAATTTGTGTGAGAGTGCCTTATCTCATGCTGCTTAACAGACGGGGACATTAAACAATAGAATGGGAGGTGTGGAGGGAGAGAGATAGTCTTTAAAATGGACTGATCAGGGATTGGAGAGTTGCCCCAGCTAGTCAGGTCATTGCTTTTGCACCAGTGAGACCAGGGTTTGATCCCTGGCACTGTATGTCACCTGCTGAACCCCATCAGGAGTGACCCAGGAGTACAGAGCCAGTAATCCCTGAGCACAACCACGTGTGACCCAACAACACAAAAACCAAATGAAACTGACTGATTGCGAATAGTATTCTTGAACTGAGTTGCACTGAGCATCAGACCAGTGACTCCTGTATCTTCTACCTGCTTTGTGAATTTGGTTGGAATCAATGGGTCATTCTTTCTATTTAGTTCATGAAAACTGAAGCCTAGGGGGCTAGGTTAGACACAGAACCTTGAACCTTAGACCAATAGGAAAAGGCATTGCAGAGTCACAATGGTCACAATTGTTGGATGACAGATCTAGCTAATCTGGGAGCTTTGTTGTTTTGCCCACTCCTAGCTTAATCTATTTAAGCCAAGTTTCATTCTAATGAGACCTCTCTTCTATGTAAACACTGCTAGAGGGTGTGGCAGTTACAGAAGTCACCTTGACTGAATAATTTCTGACTTACACATCTACTAAGACTTCTATGTTTTCTAGATTGGGCACAGCTCCTCTTTATACCCACTGCACCCAGTATGGGACAGTTAGAATTTACCAGGAGACTACCACCCTGGCTACGTTGAGACTATAGGAAGACTATAGGAAGGATCATACTAGTTTGCTCTAAGCAGGCAAGTGTGACCCTTTCAGTACATGAGAACAAGATACTCAGAATCACCCTGGTGCAGATAATAATAAGAAGGACCTTGTGGGTACCATCTAGATTACATGAAGCTCATGAAGTTAAGATGTATTTATTACTTTATATCAGCCCTCTCTCTCTCTCTCTCTCTCTCTCTCTCTCTCTCTCTCTCCAGTGTTTTACATAAGAGATAATCTCAGGATTAGTCCTTGGTGTAACCTTTGTTTATATCTGCAATAGGGTGTGGCACTGCCCTTCTACATTTGCTTAGGGTTCTTTGTTGACACGACC
Source organism: Cryptotis parvus (assembly GCA_021461705.1). Lineage (NCBI taxonomy): Eukaryota > Metazoa > Chordata > Mammalia > Eulipotyphla > Soricidae > Cryptotis > Cryptotis parvus. The sequence goes on along the minus strand of JAJIBD010006279.1, from coordinate 68,834 downwards.
CTCCCTGGATTACTTTGGTGTATATAAGGGGAGTGACTTGAGGCCCCTTCGGCCTTTTCGCTTTGGCTTTTTGCTCCTTGCTTTCGGCTTTTGGCTTTTGGCTCTTTGACCTTTTGCTCCTTCTTCTGGGTAGGACTCAGGTCGGGTGAGATCCTCGCTCTTTGGTGGGAGACTTAGGCTCTTCTGTATGGTCTAAGTTCGGACCAGAGCTAGAGTTTGTTCATTATATTGGAGTGCTGTGGAAGAGCTTTTGTACTATTAAAAGCCTTTTTTGGAACTGCACCAGACTCATGAGTTTTCATCTGTTCCCCAGCGTCCTTGGAGGTAGAAGAGAACCTCTCTGTTCCTGACACTGTCGGGGATCCCAGCGGCATCCCAGACACACAATGACAACTTCTGGCTTCCTAGAGAGGGTCATTTTGCCGGTCATTAGTAACTTTGTGTGCTTTCTTAGACCTTCTCCATTAGAGATTCTCCATGTCAGGGCCTAGAAACAAAATCATTTAACTCACTGCTTCAACTACTATCACTATCACTATCTTCCCGTTAATCATCTATTTGCTAGAGCGGCACCAGTAATATCTCCATATGTCCCATTCATGCTAGTAGAACCCAACTATTTTTTTTAAAAGTTAAAACCCCAAAGATGACCCTATTTCTTCTTATCTCTATCTATTAAATGCCAGAAGGATGATTAATGCACACAGAAGACAAAGTATTAAAGAAGTCTACATGGTTGATCTGACTGATCAACATGGCTACATGGCTGATCTGACTTAATGAGCTCTCTCTTCCTCTCTCCTTCCCTCTCTTCCCCTCCTCTCTCACCTCTCCATTACCAGAGCACCTCTATAGACTCAGGACTCTTGGTGAAATTGACTCTGAGCTAGACAATACCTGCGAGCATTGAGCCACTCATGTGTATGGTACCTAGCTCAGCCCCCATGAGAAAGGTAAGATTATATGTATTATTTTATAGTAGAGAGGCAGGGGTAGAAACCTGGTGCAATAGAGAAAATGTTCAAGCTTTTTAAATTACAAAAAAAGAAAGAAAATAAAAATAGAGAGTTCAACCATCCACTCCGACAGCACCAAAATTAGATCTAAGCACCCAGTCATAGCAAAGCTGATACTGTGGAGTTGTGAAAGACAAAAAATTCAATTTCTTTCCAGTTCAGTCTCAGTATCAGCCCCTCTGGATGTGTGAGCTGAGTTAGACGCTCCCCTAGTGGGGAACTTGGGCATTTTAGTGTTGATGATGGGCTTTGAACAATAGAATCTAGCCTCCAGGTTTCCATTTTAAAAACTGCTGCTTTCTGTGAGCAAGAACTAATGCTAAAATCAACACAACATTTTTGTGATGTGCAACTAATATTACCCACCCAAACAACCCCAGGTGTGTGCTCAGGAAATCCTTATAAAACACTAAGAAAAGTATAGGTAGAGCTTAGCAACCATATCTTGCTTGCCAGCGTTACAAAACATTGCCTTTCAACCCCTCAAACAACAAGAAAATGCAGCCACAGTGAGATAAAAACAGCACACAGTGCAGACAATCAAATTATAAAGGTCAAACTAGTGCCTGACTTGGCTGGGTTGGATTTCAGTTTAGCTTCTGCATTTGTACTCTGCTTGAAGGTTAACTCTGGGTTACACTTTCTGTCTGCTTCAAGGTTGGCCTTCAAAGATCTTCTTGTGGCTCATTCTTATTTTACTAACAGGTAAGCCAATAAACTAAAGAGGAGGGCGCACTAAATTTTCTCTCAACAGCAGAAGGTGGAGCACACAACGGCTACAGGAGAGAAGGGTCGTCTCATCTGTTCTATTGGCTAGTAGCATGGCCATGGAGCAACCCTCAATGACAACCGGTTAGCTGTCCTTTTCTGTTTTGGAAAAGGACACAGGTCACTCTGTTGGCCAACCACTAGCTCCCTACTGGAGTTCTCCAAAGTGTTGGCAACTTAGACCACTTCAGTGCACCAGGCATATATACTAAGAAAGTCTCAAGAAGAGGAAAGTTTTTTTTTTTTTTTTTTTTTTCACAAATGGAGAATGTTTCATACCAAATTTTTATTTTTACAAGAGAATATAAGTATATGGGTGTAGGCGCCGCACAAACGGGCATCTAGGGTTCTCCTAAAGAACATAGGTTTGCTCAAGGGGGTCCTAACAAGAACTTTAAGTTTAGAAAAATTGGGTGGACGCTCAACACATAACAAATTTTATAACTCATTTTTCCAGTTGGTGTCAGTTCTTTCCAGTCATGATTTTCGGGACTCTGGTTGCCAGATTCTGGCTATTTGTGCTGACAAAGTAGGATGGTGTTCCGGGTATTTTTGGCCCCAGAGTGCCCAGGAGTGGTATGGCTGGGTAGGGAGTTCAATCAGTCTTTGGGGAAGTCCTATTTTTCAAGGGTGACCAGCCGGTTCCCAAAGGATGAGTGTCCCCTTTAACGATTATTTTGTTTTGTGTGAGAGGGGTCTTTTTGTTTAGTGTGTAGTGGTGGCAAACACCGAATTATGGACATAAACCCCAAGGATAGCTAAAGCACCTGGAGAAGAGGGAGGCATCACCTCAACTCAAACTGTATCAGAGTGTAATTAAAAGCAGTTGATAAAACAGACTGTGGGGAGTAAACCCAACCCAAAACAATATTTAACGTAGGTGGAGTCTATGGGTGGAGAGCCCGGGTGTGGGAACGGGCGGCCTTGGTAGAGTGTGGCTAAGCCTGTCAACTGTGGGATGAACTAAAGCTTCCTCAAAAAAGTATAAAGAGTTGAGTCCAACGGTTTTTATACTTGCTTCAAAGAAAAACCAAAAAGGAAACGCTCGGAGAGTTGCTTTTCTTGACCTTCACGAGTTTGTTTTCCAGACTGTGGTGTACATATCCCATTATAAATAGACCTTTTGTACCAAAGCAATGGAACTTTTGACGTGGAAATCAGGAAGATTACTTGAGAAAAAGGGAGAATTTGCATAATAATCAAAACTTCTGGGTAGCATTTACTAACATAGTAGGAAAAACCAATTAAGTAAAATTTTTTTCATTATTTGTTTTGCAGCCTCTGAGAGACCATGTCTACCTCCAGTTCTCTTATATTCAGTTTGTCGGACACACTAGTGAAGAAATACCAGAGAGTAGAGGGGTTTGGAGATCCGGGGAAGGGTAGCTATCTCCACCCAGGGAGGAACACTCCATCTCAGTTAATGCTGAGATCCAGCCTGAAGAAATACCAGAGAAAGAATTTGGATTATGGTTCAGAGCACTATCAGGACTGATGCCTGAACACAGAGCCAAAAAGTAAACCCTGAGTACACTTGGATGTGAATCCTCCAAAATAAATTTAAAAAAAAGAGCAAGTATTAAAATGCCACGTATGCTCGAGGTCCTACCCAGATGAGTGAGATATGAGGCTGATTAAATGGCACCCTGGTCTTCTGTAAGTCTGAGGGTCCCTTCTTTTGATAGCACTAAAGAAGAAAAAGACTCCAAGAAAAAATCTTTACCTACTCTCTCAATTTTGTGGACTGTTTCAGAGCCAAACTGATTGACTTTGGCAACCCAGCCACAGTGGACCGTGGTCACTGAGTGGAGACGGAAAGTGCCATAATTGAGTGACTCTGGATATTCCCAGCTTCTGGCTTTGTCCTGCTTTATAAAAGGGCTGCTCCCTCTCCAGTCCCACAGGTGAGGCTTCAGACTTTCTCCCTCATGGCTCACGGGGGCCCTACAGTTTGGGGAAGCCAGGGGAAGGGAAACAGCACTGCCAGCTCCTCTTTCTTGCCTCCTAGAGGTCACACTATGTCCCTGTCCTGAAGATGCTTTTCCTACATCATTTTGTGCATGGCTGCACATATGTGGAAGATGAACCATCAGCAGATTGACCTTCCAAACATCACAGCCGATGCATGTACTGACTCCCAGTCCTCGTGGAACGTTCTGTCTATTTTCCAAAGCCAATCAGCAGTGCAGGCCAGAATTGGCATGAGCCCATCCAAGGCTTGGTGAGAAGACCTGATTGCTTGCCTAAGAGGATTAAGCAGAGCTGGGCAAGCCAAGCTTCCGTGGAGACTGTAATGGCTTCAGCCCTAATCTCTTACTAATGTTGGCCTTGTCAGCAAGCACCCAGCATGACTGGGATTCTTTATGACTCATGTTACTAATCTGTGCAACCTCACAGAGGTCAGACAGTCTGTGTCTTCAGGCTGGAGCCATAGCTCAAAGGGCTAGAGCACATGACTTGTTTGAGGAAGCACTGGATTTGGTCCCTCAAGCACCAATGGGCTGGGTGTCTCCCCCTCAGCCTCCCTGCCCCCAAAAAAAAAAGAGTTCCCAGTATAGTCTATCTCTTTGCTGCTGTCCTTACTCTCCTTTCACAGACTTCATTTAGACTTTCTGAAAACCCCAGTCATTTCTTCCTCATCTCTGCTTCGTCACATCTCCTTCTTTCAGGCTGTCCTCCATGGCCCCCTTCCATGCTCACTAGAATTTTGGACAGAAAATAGAACTGTATTCACAGACTCACATCAGACTTTGGAAGAGTCTGTCTAAGCTGGACATTCATTTTTCAGAAACAAACTCCTTTTTATGACAGGATAGAGAGCAGTCAATGTTTGGGTTTATGAGCATTCTCTGCCTGTTCTCCTGTTTCCCTGCAGTCACCTCTTGATCTTATTTTAATGTTTTTTGTCTTGCTTTTTTTGTTTTGTTTTGTTTTGGGGCAATAACTTGTGGTGCTCAAGGATTGCTCCTGGCTCTGCACCTCAGGAATTACTCCTGATAGTGCTGGGGGACCATATGTGATGCCACGATCAAACCTGGGTCTGCATCTTGTAAAGCAAGCACCCTATACTCTGTACTATCACTCCAGCCCCTCCTGGTTTAATATTCTTTCCTGGTACTTCTAACACTGACGTTGACACCAAGACCATGATTCAAAAGTCTTTCTTTGGTATTTTTCACCAGTGTGTGGGACAAACCGAATATAAGAGAACAGGAGGTAGACATGGCCTGTCAGAGGCTGCAAAAATAATGAAAATTTTTCTTTTACTTAAATTCATTTTTCCTAAGGCGCCTTTCTATCATGTTGAAATATTTTCATTATTTACTTTTTTGATAATAGAGTTACTTTTTTCCTCTCTGGACAAGCAACCATGAGATTTAAAACTAACAAATGAATTAATACACAGGCATTTTATTTAGGAGTTTTGCATTAGATTTGTTAAGAAAATCAGTCAGCTGTTTTGTGAGGTCTATGTGTGTAGGACATGCTATTACCATCTTTTTTTTTTCTTCTTTTTCTTTTTATGTTGACTCACCATGAGATACACAGTTACAAAGATGTTCATGATTGGGTTTCAATCATATAATGTTAGAACACACTTACCTTCACTCTTCACTGGTGGACATTTCGCAACACCAATGTCCAGTGTTCCTTCTGCCACTTCCCTGACAGCCTCCCAGTCTACCCCTATGGCAGGCACTTTTCTTCTCTCTCTCTTCCTCTCTCTGTCTCTGTCTGTCTCTGTCTCTCTTTTCTTTCTCCCCCTTCCGTCCTTTGCCATCAAATTTTAGCATCAATGCCATGCTGTCTTTACACAAAGTCATTGAAAACATTTGATTCTGTTCCTCTAGAAAAAGGTTTAAAAGTAGTAGCTTGGTTTATTTTGTAAGGGTTTAAAACAATTCATTTGTTAAAATATCTGGGTCCAATATCTAGACAAGTTCTCAACTTTGTCTATTACTCCTTAGGTTTTCACATGTGCTTGCTTAAAATCAAATATAAAAGTCCCTCTTTGTTTGCTTCGTTGTTCCACCCCTTTCCTTTCCAGTTTCACTTACTTGTATTTTGCCCCTCACCTTGTGTATTTGAAGGTGGTCTGTAACGGCTTGTGTATTTTATTTAAAATCATTAGATTTGGGACTGGAGATGTGACTACTTGGTGCTCAGGATTTGTGTGTGGGGTTGGGAGTCAACACTACCTGTTCCCACAGTATTACAGGAAATGAGTTTTGTGAACAACCCTGATACTCACCAAAAAAATCAATAAAAGGAAGGAGGGTCAGGAGATAGTACAGTGGTTAGAGCACATGCTAGGCGGGTTCCATACCTAGCATCATAGAGTGCTCCAAACATTGCTGGGTACAGCCCTGGAGGGCCCCAACATTGCAGGAGTAGAGTGGGTAATCCAGGGCACCACTGGGCCACAGCTTCAACCGGGCTTGCTTCTTGCATTGGCCTAGAATTGCTGGTGGGGCCCCTGGACCTCCTGAGCACCATTGGGAAGGGTCCATGTCTCAAAAAGAGAAAAAGAAAAACATTATATCTTAGGTCCATTTATTTTTTTTTCTGTCAATGATCTGTTTTTTAATGTACTCATTTTAATTCTCAACTATTGCTTTTTTAAAATTTTTTATAATTACTTTGTGTTCTTGCCCCTGGAGGTATTGCAGGTGTGGCTGTGGTGCCCGGCTATGTCAGTAGGTGACAGACAGGAGACAGGCTTGTCTAAACCCGGGGCTCTGCCCCGTGGGCCCTGGATGATTGATGTTCAGACATAGAAAAGACTGAGCCCCCTTGGGTGAACTCAGAGTCATGGCAGAGCCTGCCAAGCTACCCACGGTGTATTCGATATGCCAAAAACAATAAGAATAATGGATCTCATTCCCAGTGGATGGATATGTTACTGGTGCCTGCTCGAGCAAATCGATGAACACTGGGAAGACAAGTGACAAGTGACTTTACGTTCTTTTCTCAAATTTTTTGAGTTGCATAATTAGTCTATTGTTTTGATTATTATAAAATTTATTAATATTAAATAAATTAACATAATATCCCCTAAGCACTGCTTTAATTGTATGCTTATGTTATGAAAAGCATAGCTTTCAAATTCATATTACTTTTTTTCCCAGAAATTACTATACAAATATGTGCTGTGCTTTTGCTCTGTATATCTATCAAAATGTATGGTTTCTTTTCTCCTTCACTGTGACAAAGACTGGGGGTGGGAATTGGGTCTCAGAGCACACAGGCTTACCCTGTTTCATCCCATTACATCCACACAATATCTACTAATCTAAAATGACAACCTTCAGAATACTATAGAAGGGGGCCTTCATTTCCTGTGTCCACTACAGGAATTGAGAGTAAATTGTTCCAAGAATAGCAAGTCCTTATTGAGTTTTGCATAATTCTCTCACAGCCTTTCAGGGTTGTTGGATCCTGATTTTGATCTGAATTTCATTAGCATATTTAGTCACCATGAACCAACTGATTGATGCTCCATTTAGATGCACAGTTAACTCAGTTCCTGGGTTAAGCCCTGGTAAGATTGTGGGCCTTCCTTGTTCTTCCTTATATCTTAGGATGAACTTATATTTGAGTGTCTTATAGCTTATATTTATCTTGAGTTACTTAATATCTTGAGTTACTTATATCTTGGAGTTACCTTTTATCTTCAGTTACTCTGACTCAATCAGCTTCATCTTCAGAATGATTTGGGGGTGTAGAAATCATCCTCCATTGCCCTCAAACAGCAAAAGAGATAGCCAGCATTTTACCCCATCTTCTGTTATCAGACTGGGCAATAATTAATTTGTTGAAAAGTACTTGCAAAACTTTTTTAGACCAGTGGGACACCTAATAAACTTAATTAGATCTCAAAGTAACCACCTTAACAAATAGAAAGTAAATTTCCCAGCTTACAGAGTATTTTGCAAGCATCGACTGATCTTTCCACTGCAAAATAACATTTAACCTTTATGTCTCTTACCTTCTAACTTGAGTTTCAGGACCAGTTTCCTCCTGTAGAAAGCCTGAGAAAGGCAGCACTGATAACAAAGGCAGTTCCAGCCCTTTCCAAGGAGAAGCCCTACTTCCTTACACTTTGTAGACTTGAGTTTGAACAGGAAAAGGTGTTTACTTCTCTTGTTACTGCCTGAGGCTCTCTAAGGGGGCTGGGCAACAAAGCTAAGGTCGATAAGTTTGTCAATAAACCCATTGTCTGGACATTCTTCTTTTTCTAAACCTGAACAAATTGCTTTGGTAAGCAGTGAGTCTCAGTAAGCGGAGGTTTATCAGTCTTGGGGACAGGTGCATCCTATAGTTTCCCTGGGCAAGGCCACTGCAAAAAAAAAAGAATCCAAGTTGGAGATTTTACAGAATTTGAGAGAGTACTTAGATGGAGTTGAGTCTGTACCCTTTGGATGTCTGCTTGTGGGCCCATGAACTTATCAAGTTTTATGCCCTGTCTCTTCCCATAGCTGGGTGCTCTGGCTGGACTTCCAGAGTTGAAGACGGTGCCAGATGAGAGGGTTTCAAACCCTACTTTATGTTAGGATGCTCTGAAGTTTCTCCGGTCTGAGATTTAGTTTATATTCTGGTTCAGCTTCTGCAAACAAACAAACAAACAAAGAGAAGACTCCTAAAATCCCAGTTGGCAGGCGCCTCTCTAGGAATGTGCCATCTGCAAAAACCTACCCTATCTCTATACTGCTTTGAAAGATGCAGTGCTTTTGGCATTTAGCAAAACAGAACAAAACTTTCTGAAATAGTGTGTAACCAGGACATCTTCTTAAAAATTATTTTTAATTATAACACTGATTTACCAAATTGTTCATAATATAATTGTTCCAGGCATTCAATAATCCACACCAGTCCACCACCAGTGTGACCTTCCCTCCACAAATATACCTAGGTTGCCTCCCACCACCTGGAGGCAGGGATGGGGGATGGAGGTCTAGTAGGGAGATTTGGAGTAGCCCCTTTCCAAGAATACCCCGAGGTTTTTAAATGATCAGAACTTATATCAATAAAAGTCAATTTATAATCATTGCCGTATCTCACAATTGCTGTTTCCCCACAACTGAAGTTATTGTCTGAGACTGTACTGGGCAGGTTGGTGCTAGTTGAACCTTCAGTCTTACAGCTTTCACTCACTGAATTTGGTAGTTTTCTATGCAACTTTCCCCATCAGTTTTGCTGTGATCCTAAAGGTCTCATAGTACTATGAAATGTGGAGGTGTCATGTGGTGTGATCCCGAAGGTATAGACCTGAAACAATTTGGGTGGGTTTGCAGTTTGATGAGTTTTGATTGTGGAGCTTGGCCATTTCTATGTTGTACAGTATTGAATTTGACTGATGACCACTGTGCCTTCAAGCAGAAAGGGGAAGAATTTCCCTTTTTTCATTCTGAGAAGGCCCCAGACATCTTAGCCTAGACAAGCCTACCTGGGAAGTGGTATCACGTTCTTTTGGAGTTGTGGCGCTGGACATTTTCTCTGTCAGCAAGATGGTAGGTGTGGGCAGGGGGCTGCTGGATGTACTTCTGAAGACATAGGGCACTTCTATTTTTTATTTGTCTTCTTAAAGGAGAGTGTAAGAAATGAAGAAAAGGATCTCTCTCTAAGAAATATCATGAGTCAGTTACGGAACAGGACCTTGCACACATTACTGGAAAATCTAGAATTGGTTTCTAGAAAACAATTGTTTTCTACTCTGGATCTAGGCATGTTAGAGGAGGATCCATATAGATGGTAAGGAACTTGAGCAGGTACGTATGATAGCAGCTTTAAAAGTTTGCCAATCCCAGCCTAAGGCATCTTTTAGGGGGTAGGTGGGCATAACCGGTAATGCTCTGGGCTTACTCCTAGTTCTGCATTTGGGGATCACTTTTGGCAAATTCAGGGGGACCATATGGGGTGCTGAGGATATTACCTCCCTTGAACTTTGCAAGGCAAGTGCTCTACCCACAGTTTTATTTCAAGATGTATTATTATCAAGATGCCTTAGGCTAGCCCAGCCTAAGGCATCTTGACTCTTCAGGAGAATTGACAGAGGCCCTGGGCTGAAAATTATCTTTCATTCTAGCACTCACTTTGAAACACTAACCCGACTTTCATCCTGAAAGCACTTGTCAGATTGTAATGGTCAGGCCCCAGGAGGAAAAGCCTAGGAACTTCACAGAGTATAAAATCTAGTAGAAAACCATTACACAGGTAACTGATACCCCAATGGGTTGTAGCTTTAGTATGAACATGAGTTTTATTGTTTCTCCCTCCCCGGCCTTCCCCACACCATCCTAGATATCTTTTCTTCAGCTTAATACTTGAGTAGGAAGGTTTGGGTGGGAATCTCTTCCTGGTTGTTCCTAAATACAAGATCTTTGCATAATTGTCCAACGTCAGTGTGCAGTGTCTGGGTATTGCCTCCAAACTCATGTAGAGTGTGCAGAGTCCTGCTCATGGGTAGAAGTGGTTCTAGGCTGAGGGCACCAAGAAGAACAAATGCTCTCGGGTTTCTCATAGAGCATTCTCAATTATACAGCTTCCAAAAACATGATCTCAGGAATCATCAAATTCACAAAGATGCCAGACAGCAATGGCATAGCAGAGCTGAAGAAAACAGACCAGATATTCCACTTCCAAATGTTTTTTTTTATGTTTTTTAATTTTTTAATTTTTTTATTTTTACAATTACAAAGATATACAATTAAAAAGTTCATATTTGGGTTTTGGTCATACAGTGTTCCAGCACCCCTCCCGCCACCAGTGCCCATCACCAACCACCAACGTGTCCCTGGTTCCCTCCCCCCTCCCCCAGCCCTCCTCCATGGCAGGTTCTTTATTTCTTTCCCTTTCTCTCTCTTTCTCTTTTCCTTCCCCTCCAGACTATGGATTACAGAACATACATTAAAGGGTTGTCATGTGTATCTTTTTGCCTCTATTTAATGCTCAGTTCTAGGTTGGCATTAGTACCCTAGACAATTGTTAGCACACTGTTCCATTTTCTGTCTTACCTAGCCTCTGACTCCCACACGTTTGTGATAATTTCCACCTTTGACAAGACCTCCTGATATATGTTTCACTTGACCTTGGATATTGGTATCATAATATGTACATATATATTTATGTTATGCAGATAAATACAGTCATTCTGTATCTGTCTCTCTCCTTCTGGCTAATTTCACTCAACATAATCTTCTCCATGTCCATCCATTTATAGGCAAATTTTATAACTTCATTTTTCCTAACAGCTGCATAGTACTCCATTGTGTAGATGTACCAAAGCTTCTTTATCCAGTCATCGATTTTCGGGCACTCTGGTTGCTTCCAGATTCTGGCTATTGTGAATAATGCTGCTATGAACATAAAAGTAGGGATGGTGTTTCCGCTGCGTATTTTTGGTTTCCCAGAGTAGATTCCCAGGAGTGGTATGGCTGGGTCAAATGGGAGTTCAATTTCTAGTCTTTGGAGGAATGTCCATATTGTTTTCCAGAAAGGCTGTACCATCCGGCATTCCCACCAACAATGGATGAGTGTCCCCTTTTCCCCACATCCACGCCAGTACTTGTTGTTCTTGTTCTTTTGAATATGTGCCAGTCTCTGTGGTGTAAAGTGGTATCTCATTGTTGTTTTGATTTGCATCTCTCGATGATTAGTGATGATGAGCATTTTTTCATATGTTTTTTGGCCATTCGAATTTCTTCCTTGCTGAAGTTTCTGTTTATTTCTTCTCCCCATTTTTTGATGGGATTGTTTGTTTTCTTCTTGTAAAGTTCTACCAGTGCCTGATATATCCTGGATATTAACCCCTTATCAGATGGGTATTGGGTGAATATTCTCCTCCCATTTTGTGGACTGCTTTTTGTATCTTAGTCACTGTTTCTTTTGAGGTGCAGAAGCCTTTTAGTTTCATGTAGTCCCATATGTTTATCTTTTCTTCTAGTTGCTATGTTAGTGATGTTTCACCTTTGAAGATGCCTTTAGCTTCAATGTCGTGGAGGGTTTTTCCTATATTTTCTTCAATGTACTTTATGGATTCAAGTCTGACACTGAGATCTTTAATTCATTTTGATCTGATTTTTGTGCATGGTGTTAGACACCGGTCCAAATTCATTTTTTTACATGTCGCTGCCCAGTTTTCCCAACACCACTTGTTGAAGAGGCTTTCCCTTACTCCATTTTAGACTCTTTGCACCTTTATCAAAGATTAAATGATCATGTGTTTGAGGTTGGGTGTCAGGATACTCAATTCTATTCCATAGGTCCACAGGTCTGTTTTTATTCCAATATCATGCTGTTTTAATTACTACTGCCTTGTAGTACAGTTTGAAGTTGGGAAAGGTGATGCCACCCATCTTCTTTTCCCGAAGATTGCTTTAGCTATCCTTGGGGTTTATTGTTCCATACAAATTTCAGGAGTGTTTGGTCAATTTCTTTGAAGAATGTCATGGGTATCCTTATAGGGACTGCAATGAATCTGTACAGAGCTCTAGGGAGTATTACCATTTTGACAATGTTGATTCTCCCCATCCATGAGCAGGGAATATGTTTCCATTTCCTTGTGTCCTCTTTTATCGCTTACTTCCAAATGTTTTTAACTGTTGAATTATCAGCCAAAGAATATGATACAAACATAATTTATATTTAAAGGAAAAGTGTAGAGGGTTGTATTTATTTGCTAGACTCCCATAAGAATGTACCACCACCTGGGTGGATTATATAACAGATATTCATTTTCTTGTGGTTTTAGAGGTTAGAAGTGCAAGATCAAACATCAGCAGGTTGCTTTCCTGCTCCTTGAATTGCAGATGAGCATCTTCTCCCTGACTTCTCTTAGCCCTTCCCTATGTTTTCTCTGTGTACTAATTTCTTCTTATGAAGACACCAGACATCATTAGATTAAGACCCACTCCAGTGGCTTTATTTCACCTTAATTATCCTTTTAAAGTTCACTATCAAATTCACTTTCAGTATAATCTGAGTTTTGAAGAAAATAATTTAGTCCATAATGGTTCTACAATGTGCTGAACTCTGTGTGTGTGTGAGAGAGAGAGAGAGAGAAAATATTCAAGCAAATTGGTAAAAGATCCATGAAAACTTCTAGAAATGAAAGTTATTATAACCAAACATTTCTGTATTTCTGAAAGCCTTAATATGTGACTTAAGAGAAGATAAGTATAGCTAAAGAATTTTAAAACCGGAAAATAGACCAATAGTTTAGCGATGGCACAGTCTAGAGAGATGAAGAGAAGTATAATGGGTACGATCTCAATATTCCTACTCATTCCTACTCAGGAACGCAAGTAGAACTTTGAAAAACAAAAGAAAACCAAAAAAGGAAAGAAATGAACTTCCAGATGCAGAATAATGCAACTTCAAAGCACTAATGCCAGAGAAGCAGCACAATGCACCATTCACAACAGCCAAAATCTGTAAACAACACAAGTGTCCAAGAACACATGACTAGATAAAGAAGTCATGGTCCATATACAATATGAATTATTACCCGACTGTAAGAAAAGATGAAATCATACAGTTTGCCACTACAAGTATGGAACTAAAGGATATTAGCAAGTGAAGTCAGTTAGGAAAGGGATTGATACAGACTGATCTCTCTCATATGTGAGATATAAATAAACATGATAATGCAATAACAAGTGACTAAAGACAACAGAGGTTGATAACGGTCTACAGGACAGAGCTTTCCAATGGTAGAGGTGGGGGGTTTGGGAGCACTGATACAACAGTGGAGGACAACAGACACTCTCGTGGAGGATGTGAGGTTGCAGTGTTGCATGATTGAAGCCCTACCATGAACAATATTGTAAATCATAGTCACTCTTGAAATCTCCAAACTTTCTCAGAGTATGGATGGGCTACCTCCCCACACCTCCCTGTACTTCTGGAGCCTCTGCAGTCATGCCCACACCCTAAAGCTGCTGCCCAGTTAAAAATTTAACTCCAGCAGTACTGCCCAGTTACTTCCCAGTACCTGGAGCATAAAGCTCCCATAGCAGGAGTGGACTACATCACTGATAGTCCAGTAGTAGTACTCCAGATTGGATGTAACATAGAAGACAACCAATCTCTACTGACCAAACAGTACCACAGAAGGCTTAAATTGTAACAAAATTTCATTAATCGCTATATAAGGACTCAATGTCCCTATGGTGAAATACAATAATTTACACTAATTTTCTTCTAATGAAATAGTTTTTGATCATTCTGTTAGCAATTTATTGATAGCAAGAAATATCACTTGATAACTTGATCACTTGTCTTCCCGTAGATCATCGATTACTCAAGCAGGAAGCGGGCACCAGTAACATCTCAATATGTCCTGGCACATGCGAGATAGCCCAAGGTCATCTGCCCGCTCCAGGAACATAAAGACCCTCAAACCATTCCATAAAGTTTGGGAATGAGGTCTATAATTGTTACTGGTATTTGGCATGTCAAATACGACACGGGTAGCTTGCCAGGCTTTGCCTTGCAGGTGGGATAATCTTGTAGTTACCTCAAAACTAGAGCATTTATTGATGAACCCTGCTGCCGCAAGATTAAAACCTTAAATGGATTAAAGAGTAAAATGAGGGGCCAGAGCTATAGCACAGCAGGTGGGACATTTGCCTTGCAAGCAATATAAAATAAATTATTGTAGGCCTGCTATGGGGGCAGACTTGATAGGTAGTTAGGAAAATTGGAGACAGTGGTAGAGGGAAGGTGATAATGGTGGTGAGATTGGTGTTGGAATATTGAATGTTGCTTATAGAAAATCATAATGAACAAGTCTACAAATCATAGTGTTTATATAAAGTGCATAGGGGGCTGGAGGCGATAGCCCAGCGGATAGGGCGTTGCCTTGCATGCAGCTGGCCTGTGCCTGCCTGGGTTCAATCCCGGCATCTCATATGGTTCCCGAGCGCCAGGAGTAATTCCTGAGTGCAAAGCCAGGAGTAACCCCTGAGCGTTGCGGGTGTGACCCAAAAAAGCAATAAATAAATAAATAAATAAATAAATAAATAAATAAATAAATAAATAAATAAATAAATAGTGGAAATGAAATCTGTTCAAAAGAAGGCAAAATAGAGAGGAGATACAGAGAAAGTAGAAAGTAGAACTCCACCCAGCAGACCAGCCTATCACAGTCCGGCTCATCGAAATCCACCCTGCTGCAGTCTTTTTTAATCCGGCCCAGGTATGCTGATCCAGAGACAGACATGGGGCAGAGCTGCTACTTGCTCTCCCTGTGCCCAGTCGCTCACAAGGAGCCCAGGAGAGATGGCGGGTTCTAGCCCTGGCCCGCCAGCCCAGCAGAGCCTTGCAACAAGCCAGACGACCCCCCCACCCCTCCACGAGGGCCTCCATTTTCCACATTCGGACTTCTCTCTCGTCAGAACTCCACCCAACAGACCAGTCTATCACAGTCCGGCTCATCGAAATCCACCCTGCTGCAGTCTTTTTAATCCGGCCCAGGTATGCTGATCCAGAGACAGACATGGGGCAGAGCTGCTACTTGCTCTCCCTGTGCCCAGCCGCTCACAAGGAGCCCAGGAGATTTGGCGGGTTCTAGCCCTGGCCCGCCATCCCAGCAGAGCCTTGCAACAAGCCAGACGACCCCCACTCCACGAGGGCCTCCATTTTCCATATCCGGACTTCTCTCTCGTCAGAACTCCACCCAGCAGACCAGCCTATCACAGCCCACTCGCACGGTCGATTGCAGCCGCATGGTTCATCATTAAATGCTGGACTTAGCGATGACTGCAAGAGTATGGTACCTGCACGGCAGAGCCTGGCAAGCTACCCGTGTTGTATTTGATATGCCAAATACCAGTAACAATTATAGACCTAATTCTCATGATCTGATGGAATGGTTTGAGGCTCTTTATGTTCCTGGAGCAAGCAGATGCCCTTGGGCTCTACTAGCATGAGACAGGACATATGGAGATGTTACTGGAGCCAACTCGAGCAAATCGATGAACAACGGGAAGACAGTGACAGTGACAGTGACCACCGTGAGGTATACAATTACAAAGATATTCATGTTTGGGTTTTGATCATACAGTGTTTCAGCACCCATCCCTCCACCAGTGCCCATTTCCCACCACAATGTCCCCAATTCCCTCCCCCCCCCCCTAGCCTGCCTCTATGGCAGGTTCTTTATTTCTCCTTTCTCTCTCTCTCTCTCTCTCTCTCTCTCTCTCTCTCTCTTCCTTCCTTCTCTTACATATTGTGGATTGTAATACAAACATTTAGAGATTATCATGGGTATCTTTTTGCCTGTATTAATGATCAGTTCTAGATTGGTACTAGCACTTTTGACAATTATAAGCACACTGTTCCCTTCTCTGTATTAGCTAACATCTGACTCCCACATGTTTGTGATAATTTCCACCTTTGACAAGACCTCCTTATCCATGTTTCGCCTGGCCTTGGATATTGGTATCATAATATGTATATATGTATATTTATGTCATGCAAATAAATTTCCAGTCATTAGAAGTATTCTCATTAAAATTCCTAGATAAGCTGTGGAAGAGGATTATATATACGTATATTCACACAGACTTGTGTATATATATTATATATAACTTTCAAAATAAATAGTGGAAATGGGGGCCGGAGAGATAGCCCAGCGGGTAGGGTGTTTGCCTTGCACGCGGCCGGCCTGTGCCGGCCCGGGTTCGATCCCGGCATCCCATATGGTCCCCCCGAGCACTGCCAGGAGTAATTTCTGAGTGCAAAGCCAGGAGTAACCCCTGAGCATTGCCGGATGTGACCCAAAAAAGCAAAATAAATAAATAAATAAATAAATAAATAAATAAATAGTGGAAATGAAATCTGTTCAAAAGAAGGCAAAATAGAGAGGAGATACAGAGAAAGTAGAATACTTTCAAAGTGCAGAATAAGATTTAGATAAAATATTTTAGCCATTAAATTTAAGCTGATTAAATGCCTCAGATAAAAGTCAAAGATATTAGACTGTGTTTATGTGATCATTTTACTGCTTTATTATTAGACATCTCTAATACACAATATTACAACTTTACTGTACAGAATAGAAAGAGATAGAATAAACAGATCCACCACATTTCTGTATTCATGATTAATTTCCTGTTGGAACTACATTAATGCTGCTCCTGCTCTTTTAACTTCTTAATAGATGGTTAACTTATGAATTTTTCACCTTTCTTTTTGCTTAAGTATGGACTTAAGTCATAAATTTCCCTCTACCTAATACTTTAGTGTGCCTATACAGTTTTGAGGGGGGGAAAATTTTTATTGTAATGGATGATATATTACTCTGAATTTAAAAATAACCAATGGAATGAACATATGCTTATAATAAAACATTGCTAAAGATAAATATCAACTAGCAAAGTATGATCACAATTGGAATAATTCAAAATAGATATTACTATACATATTCATAAGGTAGATGCCTAGAAGAACAAGAAAAACTGCAATAAATAATTGCAGCCATTTCATGAGGGTTTTTATACCTTCTTGTACTGTTTTTATACATTGATACATTTCCAAAATGAATGCGGATTATTTTTATTCTAAGAAAATAATTATTAAAATGCAAACAACCAGTACTTCTGTGATTGCTAGTTTAACATGTAAAGGGAATAGGAGAGGAAGCAAGAGTCTGCTCACATCCAGAAGAGGCATTATTGGACTTCCCGTTAGTGTCCTAGCCTCGCGATGTGGCCTACAAAAAGAGAATGACTATACCTTAACCAACCTGTCTCTCCTCCAGGAACAAGATGTGTCAGTCAATCACCTATGAAGTGCATTTGAGACTGGGTTCCTCTAAAAATAACAGAATATGCTTAGGATCCTGGTGGTGCGATTTCGTAGGGAAACTCTCTTTAACAATGTTTTCCTTCTGAGTTACTTTTTGTTTTTCCTTCCTGGGTTTTCCAGAGAGAGGTGAAACAAACCGGTTGTTCAGGTGAAGTCACAAGAGAACACACTGAGGGTTTGGAAAAGTGCTAATACCACTGAGCTTTCCCTCATTTCCCATTGAGTAGAAAAACATGTTTCTTCATACTCAGAATTTCTCTCAAATCCTGAGATGAGGAACGATATGTGGCCAGATGTGGTGATAGATCTGAAATATGTAATTTTGGAAAAAAATGCAGTGCTAAAGTTTGCCACACTTAGACGGAACTGAGAGAAGTCAGTCAAACAGGGACAAATACTAAATGATTGTTCTCATACATGGACTATGGGGATAAAAGCAAACATAGTAAGGGATAAAAATTGACCAGTGGTGACAAATCCCAGTATTAGTCTACGAACCTGAGTTCACGGAGGGTGTTGGGTAGTGGTGAGTGGATACCTAGAGATACGGTTGGAGGTATGCTGATACCATGGTCGTGGCTGTGGAGGTAGCAACTTAATATGCCTGAAACATTACTATTAACAGTGCTATAAATCATGATGCCTAGCTTAAAACAATTAAGTCAACATGACTGGTAGAAAATATTACAACTTCCATTAGTGTGGGTGTGAGTCTTCCATCCCCATAAGCAACTAATCCATCATCTATTCATGTATCCCACCCACCCATTCATTCATCAATCCAACCTAATGAATGTTTGTACAGGAACAATAGTACATCCTAAAGAGTAAGTATGGTGGTGGACCTGAATTCCACAGACTCTGGTGAGGCAAACGCTGCTGGGTGTGACTATATATATATATATATACATACATACATATATATATGTGTGTGTGTGTGTGTGTGTGTGTGTGTGATTTTATTACCCAAATATTAATCCCTTAATTCTTATCTTGCCCGCTTTATAACTTTCATCAGCATAAATGAAAAGATTGGGACACTTTCAGTGGCTCATTGATAAAGCATGGGATGGAGAATCAGAAGCTTAATCACTGAAAATGTGTTATCGTGTTACTTCACCAGCAACAGAAACATAGTATCAAACTTACCATAAAGAAAGCTTTCACTCATGCAGCAAATAGTGATTGAACATTTGATATGAGGTGGGCATTCATTCAAGTTAGGGGACTAAAAGTCGATAAGGCAGACAAGACAATATCACAGCTCTAATGGTGAGGTAAAAAATCTAAACCAGAACCAGGGGCTGGAGAGATCAGACAGGGATTACTGCAGATGCCTTGCATGTGGCTGACCTCGTTTCCATCTCTTGGTCTATTGAGCATAACTGGGTGCAACCCTGAAGTTCCCCAAGTTTCTCTGTGGTCATAGATACCCCCCCCCCCCAGCACCATGAGGGGATCCTGGAAATCTCAAGCACCACAGAGTCTGAACAGCACTGCATCCTGAGCCCTGCTGCCATCGACCTCTCTAGCCTGGTAGACCCAGAGTTGCCCAGAGAACCCCTACACCTGAGATTGTTTGAGAGATGCAAACATAAACCATCAACTGAATGAGTGAATGGATAAATAAATCTTGTAAGCAACCAAGCAACCTGTTAGGTTATGTGCAGGAAAATCATCTGTCTATGACCAAGAAAACAACCACCATTAAGAACTGATTAAAACTATAATCTGGAGAGATAGTTCAGGGAGAAGGTACTTACTTTCATGTGATTGACTTGTATCACTTATCACTTGTCTTCCCGTTCATCATTGATTTGCTCAAGCGGGCACCAGTAACATTTCCATATGTCCTGTCTCATGCTAGTAGAGCCCAAGGGCATCTGCTTGCTCCTGGAACATAAAGAGCTTGAAAACATTCCATCAGGTCATGGGAATTAGGTCTATAATTGTTACTGGTATTTGGCATATAAAATATGACACAGGTAGCTTGCCAGGCTCTGCTGTCTGGGTGGCATACTCTTGTCATCACCACCGATCTCCTGCATTTATTGATGAACCATGCGGCCACAAGTGGGCGCGAGCCGAGGTGTGATCAGCTCCTCTGCTGGGTGGAGTTCTGATGAGAGAGGAGTCCGGATGTGGAAAATGGCAGCCCTCATGAAGTGGGGGGTCATCTGGCTTCTTGTGAGGCTCAGCTGGGGTGGTAGACCAGGGCTAGAACCCGCCATCCCTCCTGGGCGCCTTGTGAGCAGCTGGGCACAGGAAGAGCCAGTTACAGCTCTGCCCCATGTCTGTGAGTCTCTGGATCAGCATACCTTGGCCGGACCTGAAAAAAAGACAGCTGCAGGGTGTGTCTCGATGAACCGGGGTGTGATCAGCTACTCTGCTGGGTAGAGTTCTGATGAGATGGGAGTCTGGATGTGGAAAATGGCGGCCCTCATGGGGTGGGGTTGTCTGGCTTCTTGCAGTCTTTTTCAAGTCTAGCCCAGGCACACTGACCCAGAGACTCACAGAAATGGGGCAGAGCTGCCACCTGCTCTCCCTGTTCCCAGCTGCTCATGAGGTGCCTGGGAGGATGGTGGGTTCTAGCCCTGGCCCACCACCCCAGCTGAGCCTCGCAAGAATTTAGATGAAGATAGGAAATAATGCCCAAAGAAATGTGGGGGTTTTGTTTAGTTTTTCTGATTGGGGACCATGCCTGGCAGTGTTCAGGGCTTATTCATGGCTCTGCATTCAGGGATCATTCCTGGTGAGTTTGGATAAACATATGGGTTAGTGTTGCAGGACACCTAAGAGCCTCTGCATCTGCCCTGGATTGCCTCCTGCAGGTCACTTGGAGATAGGGGGGTAGTTTAAATGTGGCAGTTTATCTGACCATGTATTCTGTACTAGCTGGTATAAATATTCTCTCAAGCTACCACAATCATCATGGGACTAGCTAGATCTTACCAGCATATTTGCCTGGCCACGTTGGATCTCTAAGTAATTAGACCAGAGAGAAATGCTGTTTGCCTCCAAGCAAGCAAGCATGGCTCTCTGATAACTCAAAGGCAACTAAAATACAAAACTACCGTGAAGTAGAGGAGATTCTTGTGAAAGTTTGGAGAAATATTTAACTGGCATTAGTATATTCTTTGGTACAGAGGCATACCATCTCAGAAACCCCCTTCTCTACCCTATAAAGGCATTTTCTAGGCAGATCTTGGCTCAAGACATTAGCATCTAAAAGAGGAGGGAAATAAAAAAAGAGCCTAGGTGAGGTGCTGGGAGAAATTACCTGAGGGCATTTGACCCTGCCTGCTTCCCATAAAAGTGGGAGATCTGAGTTGCAGGGGAATAAAACCAGCCTGCATTCTCTCTTGTGCTCTCTCTCTCTCTTTTTTTTAAAAAGGTCATGTGATTGACCCTGGTTCAACTCCTTGGCATTATTTACGGTGTCTCTAGCACCACTAAGGTGGTGGTGACCAAGGGTCACTTCTGAGTCCCAGATTCAGGAATAATCCCTGAGCACCAGCAATCCCTTAAAAAAATAAAACAGTGGTCAGGTAAGATGTCTCAACAGTGGGTGGTAACCTAGAGTTGACAGGTAAGAATTAACTATATTGATGTCCGGGGACAGGGGGTGATTTTTCTAGGCAGAATAACAAAGACCCTGAAAGGGGACAAGCTAAGTTTCTAGTAGAGCCTGAAGGAAAGCCAGTGTCAGTGAGCATGCTGACCACCAGGAATTAGACAGGAGGAAGAGGTCAGGTCATGTGGAGCTCTGTGTACAGGGTGAGTCATTTGAATTTCTACTCTGTAAGTGACCACAAGCCACAAGCCACAAGCCAGGGAGTAAGGGACTATTTGACCTGTTCAGAAAGTATGCATCATGACAGGGAAAGCCCAGAGTGACTGCTGTTATCTACAGAGGAGATGATGAAGTAGATCAGGACTGAAGTTGAGCTCGTAGGGAAATATAAGAAATGTAATTCAGTTCCTGGATGAATTTTTAAGTTGAAGTCAATAGGACTGATTGAATGTGAGGTGTGATGGAAAAGTCAAAGATAAATGATTCTTGAGTTTTGGGGCCTGAGCAATTGGACAAATGATGGATCCATTTGCATCAGCAAGGACTTCTGGGAGAAATGAACTTCTGAGGACATCAAGAGTTTAATATGGCAACTTACCTTTGAATTGTTAACTAGTCCCTCCAGGCAGATTGTCATCCAGGATGTCATATATGTGTGTGTGTGTGTGTATATATATATATATATATATATATATATATATATACATTTATATATATACATATATATACATATATATGTGAAACTAAATGTTAGGGGAAATCAATGCCTGGAGAGACATTTAGAATCATGGCTGTGTAGTAAAATGAGAGTGAAAGTGATTAACTGGAGAGAAAGTGGAGAAGAGGAAGGAAATGGGAGAGATGAGAAACACAGGTAAAGGGAAGTGTAGAGGAGACAAGAAAATATGTCCTGAGGGTTCTAGCACTCAGACAGAGGAGATTGTATAAAGAAATAAAATGGTCAGAGTAAAAATTTTAAGCATGTGGGATTATCATGAGACCCAAGAGAGGAGAAGTTTTTTAGGAGAAATGGATTCACCGTACATAATCTGTTGGGATACTAGATTAGAGGGAGTGGAGACCTTTTTTAGAATGGAGGGAAGTTCAGTGGGGATTATGCTATTAAGCTGAGAACAGCTAGGAATGAAGTGGTTGGGAGAAAACTTGGAAATGAAAAATAGAGATAGGATAATTTGTACCTTTGGAAGAGTTTTACACTGACAAGGAGCAGAGCGCTAGCTCATGGTGGAGTAGCAGGGAGGGTAGAGGCACAAAGTAATCTCCTTAATTTTATTGGGGCTTTTATATCTCACCTACTGACGAGGTAGCCTGTTAAATAAATATTGGAATTGGCTGGAGATGGGGAGTAGTAAGATATAAAAGGAGGCATTGTTGGGTAACTTTCTCTTTGACCTTTCATCTGTGCCCAGACAGATGGAAGAAAGCAGCAGTTGCCACCTACATGTGGCCTGCCTGAAAAGAAATAAAAGCCAAAAAGGTTGAAGAGCTGCTGGGCTGCCAGCCTTAAAAGGTAGAGCAGGGAGCACCAGTGACAGACTGCAGAGAGACAGACCCAGCAAGCATGCACAGAGCCCAAGGTTCCAGCTAGTGCGCCCAGGCTCAGAAGCCATTGCTAGATCCTGTATATGATGGGGCAGGATCTGGCCTTTGCACACCAGAAGGCAGAGGACAGTGAAGGGACAGGACAAGTGAGGTTGTACACAGGTAAAGGAGAGTACTGGACATCAAGGAGGGACCTAAATATCTACTTAAACTGTGCAGTAAACTATAGCCTCATAAATATCTAGAGTCTTATATTCAAATCTTCTATACGTTGCTGAAAAGCTCATGAAAAGTTAGTTCAGTTTTCATGATGACAGTGGATGAATATATAAGATAAAATAAATACTTTTGTGTTGTTTTGCAGAGGAGTTCTTTTAAGTACAATGCTATGAGATAGCACTAATAAAGTTTTGATGGTGCAGGAAGGTAAAGAAATCTCATTACTCTTTATTAAAGAGTGAACCTGCATTCACCTGGAGAATCCTTCCCTACTACTGGTTGTATCTGAGTAGTGTAATGAAAACTACCTCGAAGGGTGCTCTTGAGATTCGTATCTGAGGACAAAGGCCTCCTCTGGGATTGGACAATGGGAATGTGGTTCCTAGCGGCTTGACACCATGATTTTTCAACCACTCTTGGCTGGTGATAACATCAGTTGGCATAGACCTGCCACCCCTGTGAGATAAGCGAGGATTCCTGAAGGAGTGGGAGGTGCCTGGTGACTCATTATACCTATGCTCCCTGCAGGGAACATTAGACACAACCCAGGCCCTTGGACTTCCCCCTGCTTCTGCAAATCAGTGTCAATTCTGTGTCTCTATCCCTGAGATAATGAAAATTAGGTGGGACTTTGGAGCCACTGGTCTATTCAGTTGGGGTCAGTTTCCTTTGCTTTCCTAGCCAGTGGGCCTTCTCGCCCTTAGGAATTCTACCCTTTCAGACAATAGATACTCATGAGGAGTCTGGCATCTCCAAATACAAGGCTTGCTTCCTTCATATGTCTTCCTTTACAGAGTTGCTGGGTTGTGAGAGATTGAGAGGCGACACGTGGGTGGACACTGGGCTAGGCACTTGACAAATTGAGCTGGGCATGTTGTTACAGAGTCTGGCCTATGAGGGTTTTCGAGAGGGCTAGACTGTCTCTGCTCTCCATCGGACCCCAGCACAAGAACTTTCATCAAGGGCTGCTATGGTAGTGACAATTGTGGTCCAATTTTGATCAAGGGCAAAAGTCAGTATGCAAGAACTGCATGTGCAAATGCAGAGACCAGTGTTTCAGGACACCACTGTGTGGCTGGAGCACCAAGGGCTGCTTTCTAAATGTGTTTCCTAGAAACAACCACCTCAGCCTTGTCAACAAAACCTCCAGTAATCCATGTTGGCGAGGGTGCATTTCCATAGTGCAATGCCCCGACTGAGAAACCAGTGCCTTCTAGAAAAACTTGTAGGGCCACTGCATTCGGAGCCATTGGAGGTTAAAATAGATTTTGCTTGCTTGAAATAAGAGCTTTAGAGATTACTGTAACCCTGGGAAGCCATTTGGGCAAATACTAAAAAGCTCAGCTGTGTTGCGTCCTGCCGTGTAACTGCCTATTCTCTGAGCTTGTGTTTGCATGAGAGAGCTCCAGTGGCCATTGGGGGCCCATGGAAAGAAAGATCACACATTGCCATGTAAGCGGTAAATAATAAGCAAGTCTAGGGAATGCCACTGAGGCAAAAAGTCAAAGAAATGGCCCTGTGCTGGCAGATTCTGGACTGATTTCTCACTGAGCCTTTGTGTCTTTATAGTCTTGAGTCCCTGGGGAAAGGTATTATACAGAACTGCAGAGCTGTTAGTGTAATGATTTATAAGCAATATCAGTGGAAATAGTGATTTGCCCATGGCTGGCGACTAATAATGGAAAAATAACATTGCACCTGTAACATTGATAGTTATAAGCAGGAAAAAGCCCGATGAGGGCAGAGCATTGAAGTCACAGTAAGCAAAATGATAGAAGCAGGAGGCTCTAGGAGAGCAAAGGTTTTTCAGTGTTCTTTCCAACCAGAAAAATCTCATCAACCCTATAGTTTAGAATTTAACCCCTGGAATGCAAGACTGCATCAGGTCAACTGATTGAATATACCAAGAGAAGGCTCAGCAGAGTTAAAGTCCCATATGCAGGTATGGAATTAGTTCAAAGGGGAGAGGTAAGGTGCAACTCTGGGAAAGAAACAGGGGTCGTGGGTGCCTGGGAGCTCACTTAGCTAATGCATTTAGTTCTCATGGAGTTTCTAAACTCTTTAGTTTTTAAACTCCATTTGAAACAGCTCTGGTGCATCTCTAGGGGCTACCAGAGGTGAAAGAAATCAAGTTGGTCTTTAGCAACACCCACCCCTTGCCTTTCCTTTTCTATCCTGTCTGTTGCTCAGATGCCCACAAAGTTATCTAATTTCAATGAGGCATAGAGGACCTTTGAAATGCACCTGGATCTTGGGCTTCCAGCTGGAGCATCATGGAAATGTGAGACTTCTCCCAACTGACTGGTTGTGTGCCATGAATGACTCCCCCCCCCACCCCCCACCTAGTTCTTCTCATTTGTGAACTGAGGACTTAATAGATACTTATTTTGTTGGATTGCCTGCCGTGAATTGACCAAAGGCATACAAAATGCTGACTTATCAGGGTAGAACTTTTCAAACTATGGTCATCTGTACAAGTTGTATTTGATCAATCCAAAGCCACTTGAAAACTAGTGTGCACTTCAGGGGCTTGAACAGTGAGGTATTTAATAGGGTAGAGCATCTATCTGGCATGTGGATGCTCCAGGTTGGATTCCCAAAGCCCTGAGCAGAGAAGACCCCAGCCAATATTAATAAGTTTTTCAACAGACCTATCAAAGGTACTTGTCTGAACCAGGAGGGTTTAGAAAGTCAGAGCTTAACCCTCGATAATAATTATCCAGTCCCAAGCTTCCTGTGGGAAAACCTCTTAGCCAGAAACTCTCACACCAGAGACAAAGTTTATTTCACTTGGACTTAGGTCTTGCTTAGCCTCAACAGCCTAGGTGTGCTTCCTGTGGCTTCTTGGGAAAACCCAACCTGTCCACATGACCTTCAAAGTGTCACGACAATGTGTTTCTCTGTATCACTAAGAGTCACAGAAAGTGGAACTAGCTCCCTTCGAGTCTTTGTCATTGACTCTGGGGGGTCCCTCCAGCAATCAGGGGCCACATTCAAACATTTGCTCTTAGCAGAGCTGCTGCCTGGACTCTGATCTCCACTGTCCTACTTCGCTCCTTCCCACCCAAAAGGCACTAATCCCTCGCAGGATATCCATCAGGGGGAAACATGACTAATTAATATAATTTGACTTTGCATGGTCCTTGATGTTTCTTATTTTTATAAGTACTTCTATAGCAACAAAGTTGAGCGGGAGCTGAGATTAATGACTTGCAAAGCAGTATTTTTACAAATGCTTATGAGCAAGTTTGAGGGGATACAAAGGTAAGTCATAAATTATCCTTAGATGTATGAGTTCCCCAGGGCTGCCATAACAAATGACTACAAACTGGGTGACTTCAAACAACAGAAATGTACTCCTGTGATTGTGGCTGCCAGAAGTCTGAGATCAGGAGACCAACAGGGACCCTGTACCCTGCAGAAGTGGGAGGAGGGTAGACCCTACCCTTTTCTCTGCTTATTTTAGCTTGGGGGTGGGGGTTTCCAGACTTACTTATCTAAGGAAAGCCCAATTTCCCTTTCTTTGGGTCTATATCTCCCTTTCCTTTCTCTTAAGAAGCTGTTAGCCAAGAATTTAGGACCCGATCAAGTCCAGGATAAACTCATCTCTCAATCTTGAATTACATCTACAAAGACCCTATTTCCAATTAGATCACAGTCTGAAGTTCCAGGTGGACATGAATTTTGGGTGGACAGCATGTCATCTACCTAGTCAAGGAACATGTAACTCAGTGAGAGGCATAAGGTAAATGATTATTATAAGAGAAGATGCAATCATGCGGTCTCCTGTAACCTGGCTGGAACTGGAGCGCATCATAATGAATGAAGTAAGTCAGAGGGAGAAGGAAAAACACCAGATGGCCTCACTTCTCTGTGGTCTACAGAGCCACAAGACACAGTATCGGAGGGTATCAAATAATGGCAATCCATTGGCTCTGGATTATAGAAATGAGAATGTCAGGGAAGGAGAAAAGTGGATGAGAAGTTGGACTGGAGATGGTATAAGGACATTGGTGAAGGATCTTGGTCATTCTGATCATGTAGAGGTAAAGTAAGTATGCACATCAAAACTGTTCATTAGTTCATGCTAATGTAAGCATGTGACTTAAACTATAATATGTAAGTTTTTAATAAAACAATGAGTTTTCTACAGAAGTGGAGTGGGAGAGGGAAGGAACCTTGAACTTTGGTGGAGGGACACTGACTCTGGTGATGGTTTTGAAAATAGAACATTGAATGATGAGTATGTTAGTAAAAGATTTGTTATTAAAAGATTTGCAAATCATAGTATTCCCGACCCATGTCATATGACTATTAAGCCTGGGAGATAGCTCAGTGGCTAAAGATAACCACCTTGCAAGCAGGAGAGGGTGAGTTTTATCCCCCAAGTTGACTACATGTGCCAGGTGTGGTCTTGGCAATTTTGCTATTCAAAACTCCTGTACCACAATATAGTGTGTGCTCTCGACCCCACAGCTAGATGGGTGTGAGCACTGCAGCTCCGTGCACTAAACCTGAATGTAATGCCTAGAGAGCACCTGTGTGAGCACCACAGCGCCCCCCTGGTGAAGACTGTCATAGGCATGTGTGTGAGTACGACAATTAAAAGTGCAACCCCTTGGTGAAATTGAGGCTGAGTATGTGAGAATCACAACTAGATGTTTGACTGCAGCAAGCACCCCTTCAAGTGTTTGTGGATCCGTCCATCACAGCCACAACAACAAAGAGAAGTAGGAATATTTTTAAGTTATTAAAAAAGAGGATAGCAATTAGCTGGATTACAGATACTGATACAAATTAATTCTGTGAAGAAATTGTGCCAAATTCCAAGTTATATTCAGAGGTAGGTCTAATCCCAGTCATCAGACCTAATAGACAAAGTAACTAGGACATGGACCTTATAAAATGAAAGTTATTTTGTAAGGTCAGCTGTAACCAAAGGACAGAAAAGCCTGAGTACAAAAGCAGAGAGGAAACAGTGGTGGCTCCAGGAACATGGAGTTCTCATTACTGTACTATTTTGAAGTCTGATCATGGGCCCCTTCAGGTGTGATGTGCACCCGATGACAAGTGTCTAGCATGGAGTTGGCATGGATCATAAAATGGTTAATATCTGTGGATTGTTAACACAGGAAAGCTTAACTGTCTCTGGATTTCAAGGCCTCCAATTAGCATGCTCCTCTCTATTGTCACACATGTTGACCTTTCACCTAGAGACATGAAATAATACAATGAATGTAATGATGACCCCAAAATGAATTAAAATTCACGGCTTATTAAAGTCAAATGTGAAAGGAAAAGATGGGCCTAATTATGATATTGGCTAATTGTTTTCCCTATTCCTGAAACAAATTGTTTAATCACTGGTCTTTTCCCAGGCAGTAAGTAGGATGATCTACTGTTTCGTGGAGCTGGAGTAGAGTGTGGTGGAGCCTGTGCTCTGCTCTGTCTAGGTGGGACATGAGCACCTATGTCTACAGGCACCTCAGCTGACCCCAACATGGGGGCCTCTTTCTTTTCATGCCCTAATACTGTCTCTAGGTTTCTACCTGCTAAGGATCTCCTCCACACCCAGGTAGCGGTTCACTGTGGTTTGGGAATGGTTTCCTGTGCCCCTTTCTAGCTACCAGCTCTAGATGGTAGACACTCAGACCAGTCCTTTTATTGGATTTCAAACTGAGACTTCCAGCTATGGCTTCCATCTTATTGTGTCTGCAGGAGGAGGAGGAGGAGGAGGAGGAGGAGAAAGGGAAGAGGAGGAGGAAGAGGAAGAGGAGGAGGAGGACCCCACTGTCAACCAGGCCTTGGGCTTCCTACTGTTTTTGCTATGTAATAGCATAGCTTTTATGCTGAAATTTTCAGCAAAAAAGTAGAATGACATTATCTAAAGCTCTTTTAAAGATTATGCCATTGCTATTCAAAATCAGGTTGCTGGAGAGATAATACAAAGCTTAATGTAATGTATTTACCTGGCATTCTGCTGACCAGCTGTGGCCCCACGTTTATAGATGGTCCCCTGAGGGCAGTGGCAGGGAGGAAGTCCTGATCAGGATGTGCTGATCCCCTCCCCCAAGCAACAAAGAACAAAACAGCAGGGTGTGAGGATGATTATGCAGTGAAATATGGCAGCTCTTTCCAGTAAGTGCACTCAGCCACCAGCCTCCCTCACAGACTTGGCCAGTCTCTGCTTAGCATCTGAGAGCCTCACAGGTTAAGTTTCTTTCTTTCTTTGTTTTGGAGCTATACCCAGCTCTGCTCTGAACTTACTCCTGTCTCTGTTGAGGGATCAGTCCTGGTGGGGCTCAGGGAACATGTGAGATGTAGGATTGAACTCTAACTTGGGGTGAGGGCCCCCTGTGCCAGTGGGGCTCCTCTTAGTTACATCTACAGCGATTCTACTTCCAAACAAAATCACATTAAATCCTCAGACAATAACTTCCATAACACTGTTATGAGATATAACCATGACCACAAATTGACTTTTATTGATCTAAGTTTTGATACTTCCATTTGCTTTTGTGTTTTAATAAACAAGGAAGGACAGAGAGGTCAGAACTTTGAGAGGGTCTCTGTCCTTATAAGAGTCATGGTACTCTGACCACACTGCAGCCACCCCACACTCTGTTCCTACTGGCCTTAAAACTATCCTTCCTGCCTCCCTTTCCCCAGAGTTAATTCCTGACTACCCACAAATATCCCCTTTAGACCCTCTTCTACTAAGAAAACTATGGTCTCTCCTCTCACGTCGGGATGCCCCTCCATGCCCCCCATCCTCCCAAATCTGGTCCTTCCTTGAACTCTGTGCAAAATCATTACAGGACATCTCTTTTCCTGTGGACACATTCATACCTGCTCAGCCCTAGGAGCATGCTAGAAATGCAAATGTTGGGCTTTGCCACAGACCTCCTGAATCTGAATCCACTTTGTAAGATCCTGTGGGTGAAGCGTGCACTGGCTGAATTCTACAAGCTCTTTAAGGCAGGAGGCAGGTGCTACTGACTAAAGGTCAAGCCAATGAGTGACTCTGTCATCTCTAGTTCTGTCCTCTCGCTTGACCATGAGTGGTCATAAAATGCAAAAATACTATTAACATCAATTATTAATCTCCCTAAACCCACTTAGTTCTCAGCAAAACAAATCAATATGTTGATAAAACACCTAGGATGTTTATTGTCAAACATAAATGCCTTCCTGAGTTCATGCTATTTGGGTTTCTCTGTCATTGCTCTAAGAGTCTAGCAGCATTGGGTTGGAGAGGTAGTACAATGGGTAGGGCACTTGCCTTGCTACAGGCAAGTGTTCAATCCTCAACATCCCATATGGTTCCTGAGCACTACCAGGAATAATTCCTGAGTACAGAGCCAGATGAAACACCCCCCCTCCCTCCTTACCCCCACCCCAGCATGACTGGGTGTGACCCCTCCAAAAAAGCACAGAAAAACAAATCAAAAGGCTCTAGCAGGATTATCGTTATCATCAGTTTACCATATCTTGAATAGTACTTATTTATTTGGCTTCTTGGGTCACACTTAGCAGTGCTCAGGGGTTACTCCTGGCTCTGCACTTAGGAATCACTCTTGGCCATGCCCTGGGACTATATGGGATGCCACGGATAGAACCCAGGTTGGCGATGAGCAAGGCAAATGCCTAATCTGCCGAACTATATATCTCTGGTCCCTCTGGTAGTTTTTAAATGGAGGCTTGGAGGCTGTTAGCCTTGAAAGTAAAGTTAAGCATTATTGAGATCAAGGTCTTTACTTATATCAAGCAAACTATGCCATAGAAAGTGTAACTTCATTCAACTTTACCTCTGCCTTAGCCCGTCCCTAGGTTATCTGCTCTGTACTGCAGCATTTTCTTGCTGCCTGGCTGGCCAGTTTGGCCTGAGAGAGGTAGATTTTAAATGAAGACTTCTCCTCCAACCTTATCCAAATCTCTCCTCTGAGTGCAGTGGTGAGACCAGGAGAGTCAAGTGAATGTAAGGAGATGCTGTCATCTGTTCTCACTACTGACTTGGAACATGGCATATGGTGTCTGTGAGTTGTCTGGGTGCAAGGGTTGTCTCCAGCATCTGTGTGCTTAGTTTTATGGTTTTATATAATGAGTTTGGCATGGTTGTGTTGGGTTTGGGTTTTGGGTCACACCTTGAGACTCAGGGACTACTTCTAGTTCTGGGTTCAGTGTTATTCCTGGCAGTGTTTGGGGAGCATCCAGTGTCCAGGATCAAATCCAAGCCTTCTTTGTGCAGAGCATGCAATCTGCCTTTTTCTATATTTTTGGCCCTTGAAGCCTCTGTTTTTAATTTCTTCCATTTCTTTTCTTTTGTTGCTGCTGATAGAATAGGGCTGAATACATGCCTGGCTATGCTGCACCCACATTTTATTTTAACTGTGATGCATGCTGAGGGGTCAGCCATTAGCTGTGGTGCTTACACACATGCAAAGACTCACATTCTTAGTTGATGCACATGCGTAATGGTTCACACACACTTATTCACTAGAGATAGTTTTTCCTGACTGCGGTGTTCACCAGGAGCCAAACTTCTTTGTGTGTGTGTGTGGTGGGGGGGGGGTGTTCTCCCACACCAGTCTTTGGTGCAGCTGGAAGTCACGTGCAGCACCAGGGATGGGAGAGAGAGCAGAAAGCCAGGATTGTGCTCTGAGCATGTAAGACCCCAGGGATTTTGCCTGTGACCTCTGTACCTGTAAGACAAGCTCTCTAAGCACTGCTGTGTTTTTACAGAGATGTCCAGCCATCAGTAATAGACACACTTGGGGTCCAGGTTTTAGGTTTGGATCACTTCGTTTTCTCAACTCATAGCTTCACAAGATGGCAGAGATATTAACCAAGTTGCCCCTGGACCAAAGAATCTTCCTGGATATCATTAACCTTGTGAACATCAAATATTCTATGTGCATCATTTCTCAAGAGCAGTTACAGCTTCCTTGGCCACCAGTCCCAGAACCACCATGTATGGCATTGATTGAAAGCCTGTATGTGTCAGATTCTGTCATCAATGCCCCGCCACCCACCTTTTTTCTGATAATGTATCCTGAGACCCAGAGGCTGAGTCATTTTCTCTCTTCTCTTCCCTTTGTCATTATTGCATTAACTGGGGGTCCCACATACTGTGTTGCTAGTCTGGAGATAGATAGTTCAGTTGTGGTGTTGGGGATCCCAAAAGCCTCTCCAGAATTGATCTCATGTGAGGCCATGTCAGGGATCAAACTCTCATCCTCACGTCTGCAAGGCAAGGGCTCTAGCTCAGGCTATTCCTGGCCCAACGTTGAATAATTGCTATAAAATCAAGTTGAATCACTTAGGGTGTAACTGGAGAAATATAAGAAAGACAGAAAATAGTATCTAAAAGGTGTGATCTAGATATGTTTCTAGGGAAAAAATACATTACCTACTTAGTTGCTTAAACATTTTCCTCATTTGAAGTAAATGAGGAAACATTTACTTCAAACATTTACTCTGAGAGTCTCTCAACCAGAGACTCTCAGACATGGGGCAGAGCTGCTACTTGCTCTCCCTGTGCTCAGCCACTCATGAGGCGCCCGGGAGGCATGGTAGGTTCTAGCCCTGGCCTGCCACCCCAGCAGAGCCTCACAACAAGCCAGACGACCTCCCTTACTCCATGGGGCCCTCCATTTTCCACATTCGGTCTTCCCTCTCGTCACAACTCCACCCAGCAGACCAAACTATCACAGCCCGGCTCGCGCGGCCTCTAGCGGCCGAGCGGTTCATCAATAAATGCTTTATTTAGAGGTGACTACAACAGTATGCCACCCGCATGGCAAGCCTGGCAAGCTGCTCGTGTAATATTTGATATGCCAAATACCAGCAACATTTATATTAGGTCATTCCGATGACCTAATATAATGGTTTGAGGCTCTTTATGTTCCTGGAGCAAGCAGATGCCTTTGGGTTCTCCTAGCATGAGACAGGACATATGAAGATATTACTGGTGCCCGCTCTAGCAAATAGATGATTAACGGGAAGATAGTGATAGTGATGGTGAAGTAAATGAAGATAAATGTGTTGTGTGAAGGTGAGCTAGAGCTGACACACACATAACTTACATACATTGTAGAATTGCATCTCATAGCTCACAAATATATCAAATACATGAGCAACCTGTGAAGGCTTAAATACTCAGAACCTCTGGCACCAGGGGTCTAATCTGGATGCACTCCCTATGGACTTTGGGCTCAGTTTTTTTCTTTGCATCCTCATAGCTGAGAAAGTTGATGGAGAGTTGATTTTCCTGGTAAAGAGTATAACTGATTGGGAGAAAAGTATATATACATATTCATATTCATATAGCTAATAGTGTCTTCTGTAGTGAGTAGCTCTGACCATGAGGTGGTGATATTAGTACAACTGAAGCAGGAGGGAGCAAGGTCAGGGCATAGAGTGGTGCCAATCAAACTGGGTAGACTAACAAATCATGGCTCCTCTACAAACTCCCTAAAGTGCATCTGCCCAATACCTACGCCTTGGCCTCCAGAGTAGAAGGGAATTTGCAAACAGATCTCCTCAGCACCTTCTAGTCTGAAGAGAGGCTTGAAAACTATCCAGCAAAGAGACCTAGGAGAGGCCCTGAGGGGCCCTGGTATGGCAGGTGACAGAGTGTGTCTGCCCATGGCACCTGTTTTTCCTCACTGCAGGGGTTGTCTCTGGTCACAGATCCTAATGGAAAGCATTGTAGTCTAGTTCCAAAGCTTGGCAGTAAGGATCCTGGGGCCTGTTCCCCTGGGTGCGCAGCTGCTCCCCTTTCCACCTACACCTGGAGGCCCTGATGGG
Source organism: Cryptotis parvus (assembly GCA_021461705.1). Lineage (NCBI taxonomy): Eukaryota > Metazoa > Chordata > Mammalia > Eulipotyphla > Soricidae > Cryptotis > Cryptotis parvus. The sequence goes on along the minus strand of JAJIBD010006279.1, from coordinate 35,075 downwards.
CAGAGGGCAGAGTCTCACTCAGGTCAACAAAGGTGCCCAGCCTCTTGAAAACACTCTCAACCAAATCCTTCCATTTGCGAGTCACAGCTGCTGAACCACACTGAAATAGATATTCCCCGTCTGTCTGGTCTTTGCAGAGAGAAAAGATGCAATGAAAATAATTCACTGCTGAAGTTCTCCCTGGGGCTACAGTCTTGTTTTATAAAGTTTCGCTTCCATCCTTAAAAACAAATGAAAGGGCTCTGTGTCTTCATCAGAGAGAAGGGAGAGGAAATTTTGGAGGATTTTGGGTTTTCAACTGAGTTCTCCTTATCAATATTGTCATTTATGGTTCCTTCCAAGACTCTGGGCTCTAGGATTTCCCCTAGGGAGTGGTTGGACTCTGCAAGGCATGGCAGTTGCTCTGGTGTTGACCACTGAGGTGGAGCTAACTGACACCTCTGGCTTCTTTGTTCTGTTGCCTGTTCTGTAGATGGTTACTGGCTGTTGAATGAAAGCCGTACCAATGACATCACGAATACCCCCAAACTTTGGGGGTGTATAGAATGCAAAATTGTATTCTATAAGTGTTGTTTATAAAATACAATTTTTGACTTGCTCAAACCAGCCCCTAGCACTGGGGGGTCCACTCCCTTCTGCTTTGTTTCCCTTCCTGGCTTTTGCACCCCCATCCCAGCCTTGGGCTTCCCCACCCTAATGGGTCCTGGCTGCCCCTTCACTGCAAGCATGTTGACTGACTGATGGAGGAAAAGTGCTTCTCCCTGGCCTTGCCCTGGGCTTTCTGGATTCAGAGATTCCTGGGTGGGCCTGGGACGTGGGTGCAGCTTGTGTAAGCAAATTAGGCTTGTCTCTGGGTGTTGCGTCAGCCTTGACTGAGGAGAACCAACGTGGGCAGTGAGGACTTTTCTCAGCATTGCCTAACTATTTCTGCAGCAGCCAACAAAGGTAATCTTTTAGCTACAGTGCTTTAAATTCTGATATTTAGTCTAGTGAATTGCCTGAGTTCAGTCTCTCCCAAGAGTCAGTTGAGGGAGCTGGAATGATGGAACTGTGGGGAGGGTGTTTGCCTTGCACCCTGCCAACCTGGATTCAATCCCCAGCATCCCATATGGTCCCCCCAAGCACCATAATTCCTGACCAAAGAGCCAGGAGCAGCCCCTGAGCATCACTGGGTGTAACCCAAAAAGTTTTACAAAAGAGTCAATTGGGTTCTCACTGAATAAGAACCAAAGTCTGATAAGGCTGGGAGCACTCTGAGTTTGCTACATTGCACAATAACTCTGACCAGTATTTACTGAATTCTGACTATGGACTAAGCTCTCTTCTGAGTCCTTCATTCTACAACTTCTCACTTCACAAACCTGCCTGGTACATGCTCTTTGTGACCAGAATAATGAAGCACCAGGACAGAGGTAGCGCGGCAGCAGATGGAGGAGCTCAATTTGAATCCAGAAGGAACCTGGACTCATTCTGCAGTGACCTCAGGGACCCTGACCACTCTAGATGTATGGATGTTTGCCATGCAAGGTTCCTGAGTGCCCCCAGAACACCAGCTTCTCAGGGGCTCTTGCCTGAGAGCTGGTCCTAGGAATAAACCGATCCCTGAGGCTTCTGTCGAATGAGAAGTATTTCCAGTGGTGGCATGTCAAAAGCCTTGAAACCCTTCTTATTTTTGCCCTGTCCTATTCTTCTTTCTCTGATCTGTCTTTCAGCTCCAGTGTGGGTTCTTGAGAGAAGGATGTTTGAGTATCCTAAGTCAGTGGTTCTCTTCTGGGACTATATGACCCTGGTGGACTCCCAGGGTGTATCAGGGTGGCCCCAGATGACAACAGCATAAATGGACAGCCCTGGCCGGAGTCTAGGACACAGAGAGGTAGAATAAGGAGGCAGGAGGAACAAAACAAGGTCAGAAGGGGACCTCAGTGGGAAAAGGCCTGAGGAACACTTTTAAGTCATGACTCCATGTGGTGCTAAGTAGCGTTTGTCTCCAGGTCAGCAGCGTGAGGATGGAGCAGTGTCCGCCATATCAAAGGAGACTCTTTGTCTTGATCTGTTGGAGCTGCTGTGGCAAAATCTTGCAGATCAGCAGAAACGTATTGCTCATAATTCTGGCTAAGAGCAGCCAAGTAGGCAGAAGAGAATCCACTTTCCAGTCACATACTCTTCCTTGCATTCTTCATGGCATAAGGGGCCAGGGACTGCTGTTGGGGTCTTTGTAGGGTCAATAACCTATTCCTGAGGGTTCCAACCTCATCACTTAACCATCTTTTGAAGGCTTAACCTCTAATACCACATGTTTAGGGGTGAAGAGTTGTGTGTGTGTGTATGTGTGTGTGTGTGTGTGTGTGTGTGTGTGTGTGTGAACATTCAGACTTTTGGTAGGCGTTTGTGGCCACACTGGGTGTTGCTAAGGGAACTAAGGGACTTCAGGGAACCATATGCAGAACTGGAGATTGAACTGGGTGTTTGTGACATGCAAGGCAATTAATTACCTTACCTCCTGTCCTATCTCTGGCTCAGACCATAGCTGTCCTTAATCTTAGCGCTCTGGTCCTGACTCAGAAACCAGTGTGCAGTCTGTGCAGGTGAACTGTGTAATAGCCACCCTTATCTTGGCAATGTGGCCATGTGTTCACTTTGAAAATTGTCCTGTTGGGCACCAGCACACAGGAAGTGGATTTAATTGAAGTTATCAGGTGAATTTGTGGGGGAACACAGAAAGCACTCTGGTGCATATGCTCACCCTGACAGGCGCTGTCAATCTAATTAGAGAGTTTGAATTGCTACCGCTTCCAAACACTTAAGAGACACAGGACTCAAGTCTTCTGCGCCTGAGTGATTTCAGATTAGGAAGCAGAGGTCTCACATCCCACTTTGTGAATCCACCAAGACTGATCATAACTCATGCCTGTGGTTTTTTCTAGGTAATGAATTCTCATCCTGCCTCTGCAGTTGATACTTGGGGTCTTTGATTCACCTTTTGCTTTTTGGGGCTGCCGTCTTCCCACCTGTACAGTGTGGCTACAAATATTTGCTTAGGATCATTTTAGCAGCTGTGAGGTGTCCTGGGATCTTTGAATGAAAGACGCTCTATTAAGGCTTCTGAACCAAGCGACAGCTCTGGCCCCATCCTCACTGCAGAGCTCTGTAGGAGACAGACTAAAGCCATTCATCCTTCATAGAGTCCTAATTTTATTCCAAAGCCGCACTGCTGGCCTTGTCAGAGAATGGAGCAGTCTTAGCACTTGAAGAAATACCTTCTATTTGGTAGGGCTGCTCTTTTCTTTTTTTTTTTTTTTTTACCTCAACCATTGCATACTAGCAAAGTCTAAATTACCATGTAAGAAAAGAACAATCATGAAAGGAGAAGGCCCTTCTCAAGGGAGATCTGCTTATTAGGCCATTTAAAAGGTCAAGGAGGCCATTTTTTCTGGAGTACAAGTTTACATGATTAGTAGATTGGGCACTTCTGGGGCGAACCTGCATAAATATCAGGGCAGCCATTTTGCAAGTATTTTTACAGATTTGTGTGAAACGCTCCTGTGTGTGTGTGTGTGTGTGTGTGTGTGTGTGTGTGTGTGTGTGTGTGTGTGTGTTCCTTCTTCACTGTGAAGGCGATCAGAGCTGAGAAGGAGAAGGTATGTCCAAGACCTGCTAGCATCTGGTGTGAGTATTTTTGCATCTCTAACATGGCTGCATTGTTGCAATCCATAACCTCTTTCTGCTCTGTCTTGAGGCTACAATTACAGTGTCAGAGCTCACACCTGCTGCTCCTGAAACCCTGGAATCTTTACCTACTTCCCTCAAGAGTCTCCCTTCTAGAAGCCCTTTCTGATAGATCATTAGGTTTCTACTGGCCCATTTGGACCCACTTAGTCACCTTTTAACTGCTTACTACCTCCAGGAGCCATGTGTCACCCCTGGTATGTGTGTATCTAAAGAACTCTGCCAATCACTCACATCCTCAGGCTCATCTCAACTCCATTACTGACCAGGAAATGCCTCAATCAATACTGCATCGCCCTGGCCTTTTTAAAAATTGGATTAACTGAATCACTCTGGTCTCTTTTTAAAAAATATTTCCTCTTTATATTTAAACACCATGATTTATAAAGTTATCCATGATGCATTTGCTACAGGCATGCAATATTATAGCCCTAATCCCACCAACACTGTGACCTTCCCTCCATCATTTATCCTCATTTTCCCAACCACCTCCCCAAGACTGCCCCCTTAGAAGGCACGAAATAATTTTTATGTTGCTTGTTACCACTAGAAATGGGATGGGATTATCAAAAAATGGTTAATGGCATTTAAAAAAATTTTTCAGTAAAAGAAAATTTGTGAAAATTGTTATATCTCACCATGGGGTCTCTAGACCTTGTCTGAGGGTTTACCAAGCTATTGTTGCTAGTTGACACTTCTGTGATAATGTTTTTATTTACTAAGTTTAGTTGGCTTCTATGTTACTTTCCCATGTAATCTGCTGTGCTCCTACTATTCACCTGGTCTCTTTATCCTGGTGTACACAATGCCGCTGCCCACGGATATCCAGGGGGAAATAAAACCATTTTACACAAACTTTTCAAGATTTGCAGCCTTATTCCATCTCTTCTGTTTGAACTTATCTTGTCTCATCTCTTTCCCATCCTGGCCACACCATCCTCATTTCTGCTGTTCAGATTCATCCGAGTTCATTTCTGCTTGAAAGTTTAGTGCTTGTACTACTTCCTCTATTGAGTCTACTCTGCCTGCCACAACTGGCATGTTGTCCTCGTATGATTCAGATCTTTCCTTCAGTGTCCAGCATCGCCTTTCCTGGAATGTCCTGATCAATTTGCTCAGATACATATTTTATAGCTTTATTGTCAATGCCAATAAAGCTGAGTACCAATGCCAATATTTGCGCCATGTTTAAATTGACATAAGTCTGTTTCTCCAATGCTGGACCAGAGAGCCCATGATCGGGAAACTTAACTGTCAACTTCTATACTTATGACCTCCAACAATATAGAATGACTATGACACCTGGCAGTCTTGCTCCACAAATGCTTATCAAATGAGTCAATGAGATCTCTCACACACACACACACACACACACACATAATTTTTGCTATTTGGGGGTCACACTCGATGACGTTATTCCTGGCTCTTCACTCAGGAATTACTCCTGGAAGGGCTTGGGGATCATATAGTATGACAGGAATTGAACCTAGGTTGGCCACGTGCAAGGCAAATGCTCTACCTACTGTACTATCACTTTGGACCATATTCTAAATATTTTTAAGGACATCAGGATGTTGACTAGGAACTTCTAGCCTAATAGGCTTTGGCCTTGCTGTCCCATCTGCTCCATGAATGAAAAGCCATGGGGCTGGTCCAGGGCTGCTTTGCAATGTCTCTGTCCCTTGGACTGTGTGGAGCTTGATGTGGCCAACTGATCAGGATACAGGTAGATAAGCAACTTTCTAAACTTTGGAGCACTGTACATCAGAGAGCAGTGGAATGATTCTGGTATGAAGAGTAGGATAAGAGTTGGAGAAACCAAGTCAGAAGATATCCTGACAAATTCTGGGCACTACGGGAATTTGGGCCCTTTGGAGAAGACTCCTCTGCCTTTGGGGTGCGTGGGGTGCAGGGGCAGTACCAGTTAAGTGGTTCAGATATGTAGTGACCTACAGAACACCTTTTGCAGACGCAGTTAATGCTGGTGTACTTTGCCCTACTCCTGAACATCTACCACCAGATACTGGCAGAAGGGTCTAGGTGAGGGTGTGTTCACCATTGTCATTGTCACAGAGGAGTGGCACAGTCTTGAGAGAAGCAAGCCAAGACTATTCAGCTCCCCAGAGAAGAGAGAACAGAAACTGGCATTGATAGAAAAGAAGATAAAGTGACTCAAACCAGAAGAATTAGAGATTTAGAACAGAATGACAGCGATTAGATCTGATTAGATGACTGGAATGGGGAAGAAGGAAGCATTTTGAAGCCCAGGAGGTCTCCACTGTTCAACTGTGGAGAGGCATCTCCACAAGTCCTGAAGGCAGGACGACTGGGGGAGATGGAGGGTGGCAGGGGAGGGGGCATGAACTTGACTTCATTACAGGCTCAACTGGTTAAACTTGAGACCTCCCAAAAAGGTGTCCATCAGTCAGGGGTCAGCCATTCCCCCTCCATTTTGTCGAGCCTGGTGGCAGGAGCTTCCCTGGGGCCACCAGCCATAGCATAAAGAGCCTCACAGGCGGCTGGGGAAGCTGGAACTCGGCTCGTCCGGGGCCCAGCTGACTATGGGGCCCCCGGAGGACAGATGGGTTTTGGGAGTGGGCCCATCACCTCTGGGGGTCCCAGAAGCAGCTCTATGAGACTTCGCCCACCACACTAGCCACCACCCTCACTGTTCAGACGCTGGGAAACTGCCTCATGACCAGATTAACAGAGCAAAACCAGTTTGAGCCCAGGCCGCGCGTCCATTAAAATAGTGGAAACAGTAATGTCCTTTAATGCACTGCATTCCACGATGTGCAGGAAAGTTTGGCGGGACGGAGAGATAAAGAGGAGAGAAATGACATACAGAACCTGCCAAGTAGTTGAGGTGTGGGAGGGGGAGGGAGGTGGGGACATTGGTAATGGGAGATGGGTTTGGGTGGAGGGATGGGTGTTGGAACACTGAAGAACCAAAACTCTACATGAGCATCTTTCAATTGTATGTCTAAAATGGTGTAATAAAAATTTTTTTTTGGGGGAATAATAAAATAAAATAAAATGAAAAAAAAATAAAGTACTTTCCAGTCAGTCTCACCACAAAAAAAAAAAGGTGTCCATCAAGAGTGGGAAGTATAGTCTAAGAGCGAAGCAAACAGAAGAAATAGCATCATTTTCAGTAAAATGAGCCTCCTTCTCCCTTTGATAGTCTTATTTTTTTCTCCCATTTTTATTGACTTGCCATGATTTACAGTGCTGTTAATGATAGTTTCATTTACGTACATGGCCCCAACACCCCACCCCTCACCACAGTGCCTGATTCCCTCTTCCAAGATTCCAAAGACTCCTCCCATCCATTGCCTTCTCCCAGATAAGTTTAGTTCTATAGACCAACACTCTAGTTCTGTTCTTTTTGGCATTTCTTGCTCATTTTACCATTTTTCTTCCATTTATTTTACTTTCCCAAGATTTTTTTTTTTTTTTTTTGCTTTTTGGGTCACACCGCGTGCTCGGGTTTCTCCTGGCTCGCACTCAGGAATTACTCCTGGCGGTGCTCGGGGACCATGGGATGCCGGGTCGACCCAGGCCGCACAGGCCAGCCGCGGCAAGGCAAACGCCCTACCGCTGGCTCGCCGCCCAAGATTCTGTTCTTTAACAGTCTTTTATGTTCAGAAAATTCTGGGTTGATTCATCATTTAATTGTTAAATTCTTGAGGTCCTCCCCCATTTCTGTTTATGATTACTTTCCCTCTTTAAAGATCATAACAGAATTTCTATCTTCTCAGTTTTCTGGACATATGTTTTATGACCCAGCATGTGATCTACTTTAAAAGTGTTCTATGTGCTTTGGAAAAAATATTTCCAAATCTTTTGGGCACATGAGGGGCTCTTTATATATGTCTGCTAGACAAATGAATCTCCATAAAATAAAACAACCAAGAAATTTAGTGAAAGGAGAGGGACCAGGGCAAGGACGAGGTGACTCTGTGATAAAGCGTGTAACTTGTATGATGAGAACCTGGGTTGAATTCCCAGTCCCCTCTCCACACCCCCATCCCACCCCCCAAATAGCAACAAGAATGGTCCAGGAAGACCTCCTGAATGTAAGAGAATGATGGAAGAAAACGTGAAGCAGAAGGACAGTTTCTTACTCAAATGGAGGACCTAGGATTTTCCCCCCTAATTATTGTGTGGTTTCAAAATCAGCTGTCTTTTTTGCTTTACCACAAGAACTCTGTGATATCTGTAGAGGGTCAAAGGTCTGGCCTCAAATGCTCAAAGGTTCAGAGAAGAAGAATATGGTTCTTCTGAATAGAGGCAGGGCAAGTGCTGTGTTCAAGCAGCCCTCCCCATGCCACCATCTGAGACAAGCTATCTATGTGAATTTCTGAAATGGTCCTTCTCCCTCCCACTCACAAATTAGTGCTAAACAGGGGAAGCAAAACTGCGTTAAAGTCAGTTTTGTTTCCAAGCATAGAAAACTGAAATGTTAGATGAAAATAAACGAGACAATACACAAAGGTGGCGAAACAGATCAATTCTAGGGGCCAGGAGAGAGCAAAGGGATTGGAGCACATGCTCTGCATGTAAGGGATCCTGGGCCAATCCCAGCATTGCATCACATTCCCCTAACCACCCCTGCCTGGTACTGGTGAGTATAATGCTACAAGACCCTAGCTCCACTGGGGTGGCTGTGACGGACCCAGCCCTACAGAGTTCCAACACTGAATCAGTCCACCTATTGGCTGACTGTCTCCGGAAGTGTCCCCCCACCCCACTCTGGATCCATGAACACTAATAGAACATCCCAACCCTCATCCCCAACCAGTTCCACAACAAACACTAGAGAGCACAAACAAGATTAACGAGATGATTACACTCTGCAGTAAAGGGCTCAGAACCAAAGGAGTCCTAAAAAGAACCATTGCCCTCCAAAGCAAAACCAAACAGAAGAGCAAGGTGATGTCATAAGAGGGTTCGAGTTCCTAAACCCACAGGGTTACAGTGGCAGGAGGCTAAGACTGAACCTCTCAGCCCTTTGAGAGGAATTCTTAAAGAAGCTGAACCTGGCTAAAAAAAACCAACCAATCAAAGCTTAGGGGTGAGGCTGCTCCTCAAGTCTGGTAACAAGAAGATGGTAAGTGGGTGAGGCAGACTTGAGCGGTGCAGGTTTTAGCAGAAGGGAGACCATGGATTGGGTCCTACAGCCACAACTCCTGCAGCAGCTGCCTCACAGTGAGCACAGCTCTGGTTTCCTCCTGAAATCCAAAAAGAGGAGGACCAAGAATGGACTCTGATACTTCTGAAGGGTCTTGGAGGACCTCCAGATAGACTGGATCTGGAAGTAGAAGGGGTTGGTGCTAAAATTCAGGGAGAAACGTGATCAAGAGCCATTGAACTGACTGTGCTCATTAGCATATCAAAGGCTCTACCCTTCCTGATGGGAAAGAAACCAATTTCATTAACTGGACAGACAGGCTAGAGATCCACCAACAGGCTTGCTGTGACTGCCTTCCGGTGGTTCTACTGCGTAGTCCGAACAATAATACACGTGGTTAGCATTTGTTTCATGTTTAGTAATGCTATTACACAAATAGCTGGGCTCATCTGACCAGCTGTGCCTTTCCTCCTCCACAGTCCACTTTGTGCTTTAAAGTTGCATCTTTTAGGAGGGTTTTTCTTCGATTTTGTTTTTCAGTTTATTATTTTTTAAATTATTTTGTTGAATCACAATGAGATACACAGTTACAAGGTTATTTGTGAGTGGGATTTGGTCATATAATGTTCCAGCACCCATCGATTCACAGGTGTACATCTCCCACCACCAATGTCCCCAGTTTCCTTCCCACCCTCCCTCCCACCCAAACCTCCCATCCTGCCTACCTCTGTGGTGAGCACTTCTCTTCTTTCTCTCTATCTCTCTTTCTCTCTCTAGGTCTGAGAAGGTCTGCGTGAGACTGGCTGGAATTTCTGAGCATGGCGGGAACAGGGTCATGAACAGCGCTAAATATCTTTGCATTTGTACTTCGCCCAGGGTATCACAAAGCACTTTCACAGAAATCTTATTACTTGCCTCTCCTGTGACAGAGAGACACAGAAGGTGAGTCCTTACCGGGAGGAGTTCAGCAGCACAAACTTTGGTTCCTGGAGGACTAAAGCTTAGTTGATTCTATTAAGCCAATGGTTTGGGATCACTCACACCCGCTTTCAAAAGCTGCTTTCACCAGACAAGAGTGCACACACTGTCTGCCTTGAGGGCAGCTGCCTCAGTGATCCCTTCTCAAGTTTAACCTCCAAATTACTTGATGGCCCTGGGATGCTGGCTGGGAGGTGGTTTTAGATGGGAAGACCTAAAAGGTGTGTTATTTTTCAGTTCCATGCTGAGCTATTGGATAATTATACTTAATGTCAATAGTATCAAGACCAGACGCTTTCTATTAGGCAGTGACCTGACTGTCCTACACTGTCCCCTTCAGTTGCTAGCCCTGTACACTTGCTCCAGCTGCTGCAGCCTGCCATTTCCTGCAGGGACCATGGCTCCCAACCCTCTAGTCTCAACTGACATACTCAGCCTTTGTCCCTCCCTGCCTTGGTCACCAAGATAGTCCACTAGTCACTTCTACAGCTTTTCAGTACCCCATTCCAACTTTGTTGTTTTTAGGCCAAACCTGTTGGTGCTGAGAGGCTATTCCTGGCTTGTCGGAGATGCTGCCAGGGTCCCCAACAGTGCTGGGAAGTGAGTTCCCTTCTACCTCTGAAGCTGGCGGGAATGGATGAAGACTCAGGAACTCGATGCAGTTTTAAAAGGCTTTACTTATCACAGGTTCAGGCATACAAATCCACAATAGGAAAAACCCTGTGCTTAGGATTCCTGGCTAGAACCCCAGCCACGTGTAGGCCAAAATGGCGGCCACCATGTGTAAAGGCCCAGTAAAGAGGAGACAAAGACAAGACTCCCAAGAAGGGTGCGAGCTCACAAAGAGAGAGCCCAAAAAAAAGAGAGAGCGAGAGAGGAAGCAGGCTAGTTTTATACCCCTGCAACTCAGACCTCCCTCCCACTATTATGGAAAGCAGGGAGGGTCAAATGCCCTCAGGTAATTTCTCCCAGCACCTCACCTAGGCCCTTTTAGATGCTAATGTCTTGAGCCAAGATCTGCCTGGAAAAGCCTTTATAGGGTAGAGAAGGGGGTTCCGAGATGTCTTGTCTCTGTACCAAAGTCTAATACTAGTAACAGTTAAATATTTCTCCAAGCCTTCACAAGTCTCGTCTACTTCACGGTAGTTCTGTATTTTAGTTGCCTTTGAGTTGTCAGGGAGCCATGCTTGCTTGCTTGGAGGCAAACAGCATTTCTCTCTGGTCTAATTATTTAGGGATCCAACGTGGCCAGGCAAATATGCTGGTAAGATCTAGCTAGTTCCACGATGATTGTGGTAGCATGAGAGAATATTTATACCAGCTAGTACAGAATACATGGTCAGATAAACTGCCACATTTAGACTACCCCCTTATCTACGGAGTGATTTGCAGGCAGCAATTCAGAGCAGATGCAGCGGCTCTTAGAGGAGTCCTGCAACACTGGCTCTGTGCTCAGGAGTCACTCTTGGCTGTGTTCAAGGGAATTATATATGGTGCAGATAGTATCCCTTTTTTTTCCCCCCCCTTTTTCTCCTTTTTTTTCCCCCTTTTTTTTTTTTGTTATTTTTTTGGGGGGGGGGGGGGGGGAGGGGGGGGGGGGGGGGGGAGGGGAGGTGGGGTGGGGTAGAGGGGGGGGGGAAAAAAAAAAAACAACCCACACACCAATTATCCCCCCCCCCACAATATTATTCCTTTTTACTATGCCTCTGATTTGACATACCCTAGGTTTTTTTTTTTTTGTGTGTGTGTGTGTGTGTGTGTGTGTGTGTGCGTGTGTTTCTGAATCTATATCATTGGGCAGCTATTTTCCTCTAGAGAATCAGGCTCAGACTCTATCTGGTGATGTTCTGAGAACTGTTCCTGATTCTGTGCTCAGAAATCACTTCTGGAGTTGCTCAGAGGACTATATGCAGTACCAGGGATTAAACCAGGGTGAGCTGCTCTATACCCCATCTCTGTATCGTCTACACCATCTCTCCGGCATTCTGTACCTGATTCTACATGCACTGGGTTATTCTGGAATTATCTGTCCTCCTGGAGTTTCCTCAAGACAGTCCTCTGTTCCATTAATCCTTGAATCCCCATGGTCTCAAAGTGGCTAATGGCTCTTTGTTGATGTTTATGAGACATTAATTGAATGACTAACTCATTAGGTGTTGTCTTTTTTCTGCATGTCTCCAGATTTGACGCTGAGATGGGGGAACTATACCAATAGTCAATCACCAGCCATTAGTGGAGGGGGGGGGGGAGGGAAGAAGCCAGTGCTGGCACTAGCTCACCAAGGAAGCAAGACCAACCTGAGCCCAGTGATTGTCTATCGCAGGCTCTAGGAGAAAGTGGTGTATGGGGAATTGAGGTATAGGCCTTCTATCATATAGGTTTCCCAAGTTGTGTTACTTTGGCATAATGATAATCTAAAGCAGAGGCCCTAGAGGCTCATGAGAAGCTCTTATCATTACCTCAACTACCTAAAAGAATGAAAAGTAGGAGCATTACCCAGAATTTAGGTTGTTTTCCTTTTAACCAGAGACTATTTCTATCAGACGAACCAAATTACACAATAAAGCAAATATTAATGGGGATGAGACCCCACTTAGCATCATGTGAGTACCATCTTCTCTCTTCAAAATCCCAAACCTCTCTTGCATTCTGTAGCTTAAGCTATTTAATCCTCTACCAATTCAAATTGGTTCCTCTGATAGAAGCAGTTTCTGGTTAAAAGGGAAAAAAACCCAAGGTCAGAGCAACAGCACATGGGGGAGTTCATTTGCCTTGCAGGTAGCAGTCCTGGGTTCTATCCCCAGGATCCCATATAGTCCCCTGAGCACCACCAGGAGTCATTCCTGGGTGCAGAGCCAGGAGTAACATCTAAGTATCGCTGGTTGTGACCCAAAAAGCAAAAAAAAAGAAAGAGGCAAAAACTCCCTAAATTTTGGGTTACAAACTCATTTTGTTCCCATTTTCTTTAAGACCTACATTCACATCCCTCTTCATACATATAACAATTCAATTTATTCTTTTTCTCACAAATGTGTCCGATGTTAAATGGATTTAACAACAATTGACCAACAGGAAAAGAAACCGGGTGGAGGGAGAGGGAAGTTTCCTCTCTACCCCTCAAAAATAATTTTGCCTTTCCAAAGAAGAACAGATTAAGAGAGGAGGAGAAAGTTCCAAGAGGAATGATGGATACAAGATGCACCAACTGGATGAGAAATGGGAGAAGAGTCAGGCAAGGAGAAAACACGGTGTCTCTTGGCTCAGGGAGTATTGGGCTCGGGGCAGGTTGAGGGCGCACCGGACCGTCAGCCTCCCTGGGAGACATGGCGCTCATGCGCAGCCTCTCCCAGACGGAAAGAAATGTCAACAAACCGTTGCGTTTTATATTTCCTCTTCAGGTTTAGCCTTCCATTATTTGATTGAAATCTTTAAGAAGAGTATAGTTCATTGTGCACTTGGTCCACTTTTGTTACCTTCAAAGTTCTGAACTCAAAGGGACCCAAACCAAGTGACACAAGATTTAGCTCAGCCATGCAAACAGCCTTGCGTGATTCCAGCAAGCAGTGACAATGTCAAGAAGCAAATGGATGAAGCGGCAGCTTCATACACTGTGACTGTCAGCAGTGGGCATTTAGATGCAGACGCTCAAATGTTTGTTTACAGCAGTTAGTTTACCTTTGGAGGGAAGGTTAACATCCAACCTCACACAAAGGAGATTAAAGATAATGACAATGTAAAAACCTGCTTTTTTTTTTACCCCTTCCCATCTCATTTTGAAAGATGGAGACAGAGAGAAGGAAAAACTCAATGCAAACATTTATAACAGAATCCATAGAATTAGGCAGTTATTTTCTTCTAGAGAACCCAGGCTCAATGGAAGGGACTCATAACTAACTACTATTTCCAATGTTCTCCTTCAGAAGGAGCAGATCAAGCCATAATAAGGAAAGAGAAAACAAAGTGCCCAGAGCAATAGATACTAAAGAAGAGGGGTCCACGGGACTGGAACCTAAGTACAGGGGGTGAAGGCTTTTGCTTTGCTTGCAGTCAGTCCCCCGACACTGCATCTGCTTCCCTAGGCACTGCCGGGAGTGTCCCTTGTGCACAGAGCCAGGAGTAGGCCCTGAGCACTGCTGGGTGTGGCTCCCAAACAAAAAGGAAGAGGGATTGAGAAGAGCCTGCTTCGTTTATTTAAACAATTCCTTGCCAAACAGATCCTCTTCAAACAAATAAAATATTGATGCCTGGATGGGTATATTGAGTTGCCACTCCTTAAAACATACTAAGCAGATCTAGTGAGAAGGTCACGTCTCCTAGTTGCTAATTCAATAAACATCATAGAGCAGCTACTCTGCCCTAAATCCATGGGATTAGAGCCAAAGTAAGGACATATGAATAATGAGACTGGCATTTATTGAGGGCCCAGGTGTGGGACCAAACTCATTTAACCTTAATAGTAAATATGGAGGCTGGAGCGATAGTCCAGCGGGTAGGGCATTTGCCTTGCACGCGGCCAGCCCATGCCGGCCCAGGTTCGATCCCGGCATCCCATATGGTCCCCCAGCACCGCCAGGAGTAATTCCTGAGTGCAGAGCCAGGAAAAACCCCTGAGCATTGCCGGGTGTAAAGCAAAACAATTAAAAAATAGCAGTAAATATGATTATTTGCTCATTTTATAGATAAGGGAAGTGAAACTTAGAATTATGGAATATGTAACCCCAGATCTCTGAGCTGCCAACTCAGATCAGCCAGATTTTCTAAGCATTATGCTTGGATGACTCCCATGAGACTAGATTGGGGAATTCCTAGAAAATTGGGTTGGGCCTAACTGAACAGAGTTCATGTGATGATTTCATGTGGGAAAGGGGATGGCTTTGGAAGAGTTCACAGTCAGGTGGCAATAGAGCAGGAGCTGTGAGATGTAGGGAGATGTCTGTTTGGAGAGCTGTGGGGGAAGTATGCATGATGCCAGGGGAACGAAGAGAATCAACACGATGCTGAACAAGCAAAAATGGTCCCAAGGTTATATCAGACATATTCCAACTGTTTCACTGGAAACCCAGTTAAAGAAAAAAACAAACCAGGCCAGAGAGGTGTACCTGGCTCCTCCAAGCTTTGCCAGGAGTAAACCCTGTGAACCAGGAGTAAGCCCTCAGCATAGTGGAGTGCAGCCCTAACCTTCCCTTCTTGGCCCTCTCATGCCCCACTACAAACACACACACACACACACACACACACACATAACACAATATTGAGGCACTCAAGATGAGGGATACTATCTGTAGACCCTGGTGGAAATTTCTCAACCTTCGTGTGCAAGCTTTGGGTCACCTAGTTTTCTCCTGATTCAGTTGACTGCTTTTCTGGGGAACTATGCAGGATAGAGGTGCTGCTACACAGAACAGCCAAGAACTAGGGAAGCTAACCCCAGAAAGCGCTGAGTTAAAGGATCTTCTCTAAAACACCTTCTTTTCCCTCACTCTGGCTTCAATTATCCTCACCTGAAGATAAGCAGGGAGTTATCTAGAAAACAGACAAGAGGCTTAGCAAAGAAGAGATAGGGTGCTCTGGATGCCCAGGGCTCTTGGGCACTTGCTCTCCTATCAGCTCTCTGTGCTTACTTTGGCAACTCATCAACTTTATACTAAAGACCAGACTTCATGCTAACACATGGACATCAGCCAGCTGAGCTTTACAGCCTCAGGGCCTCTGGTAATATTTGCTCACTTCTTAGAAAGGCATTCCCTTTGCTCTCCCACCTCAGTTGGTTCCTCCTCACTCCACACACACACACACACACACACACACACACACACACACACACGCATTCCTTTGCTCTCCCACCTTAGTTGGTTCCTCCTCACTCCACACACACACACACACACACACACACACACACACACACACACACACACACACACACATTTCTCTCTCTTAATCACCTCTGCTATACCTTCCTCCTTTCTTGTCCTTCCTACTTTCCAACTCAGGTAGACCAGCTGACTCCAGGCACTCCTAGGACCAGACTTTTGCACTGGCATGACAGCACCCCCCTTGTGGTCATGTACCATCTAAAATAAAAATCAGAGAAGCAGAAAGAAGGCGGAACCCTGAGTACCCTCCTCTCTTACCCCCTTCCCTGGTCTATTGAAACAGCAGACTTGCTGACTTGCGAAATCTATTTCACACAACACTTTGATGACCCTTTATTGTGCACTCAAGTTTGAGAACCACTGCTCTGGAAATAAAGATGCTTCACTCCCATTTCTGTTTTCTTTTTCCAGTTCTCCCGTGAAACCTTCCCTTGAAAACAAAGATTCTCAGCAAAGGCATGATTATAGGCTAGGGTTTCTTTTGCATTCCCTTGTCTGTTTTCTGTCTCTGCTAGACTGGCAATCTCTGAGGATAGAATCATGTATCACTTGGCTCTTAAACCCTGGGTCTTGGAAGCTGAACTGGGCACCCTGGGTGCTTCATACGTGCTTGTAGAAGGAATACAATCTTCACATGGGAAACCTTCCCCTCCCTCTTCTCTCTTCTTTCCTCCTCCCTTTCTCAAGGGGCCCCTTTTGGCCTTGGGCACAAGAGCCAAATGTTTTAAGAGATGGTTAATGTTTAAAGGGAGGGAGCCAGGCATAGGCAGGGCAATGGGAGGTTGCTCAATCTGCAAACAAACCCACCTTCTGTTCTTTCCTAAGCCAACAGGAAGCAGCCAGAAGTCGGTCACTCACCCAGTAGTAGCTCAGAGGCATTGTACCACCCCACACTGCAGCTGTACAACCTTGCTGCAACCATCAAGTGCTATAAATAGTCTTTATGAAGAGGCCTCTTCTGCCATTGGACAAGATTGATGAGTAACTATTATTGTCTCATCAAGCAAGTGGGAAAAACTGTGTTCATGTTAGAACCTAAGAAAAGGCAAAAAGACTCTCGTTTCCTTTGACTTTCAGCTGCTCACCAAGTGGTGGCTGTGTCAGAGGGTCTCTTCAGAGTTCTGGAGCTTTCTTCTTACTATTGACCAATATCAACCATCATACTGACATATGATGATACTATGGTAACTAAATACCTGGCAGTGAATCTTCAGTATGGGTTACCTACCTCCAGCTTTCTCTCCCCTGCCTTCTTCTGTTCTCTTGCTTCTTGTGCAGAAACCTTTGCAGATCTTCAGGTATTCATTACCTGGCTTCTGTCCCCTCCATTTTCTAACATTAATTCTGTTCCCCCACATACACATAGTTTTTTATGTTTTCTTCCTGTTCATAATTTTTCAATGGAATCTCTTTGCTCTTTTACAATAAATTTTTACATGAATCTGCTGTCTTCATATATATTCACTTTAAATAGGTGCCACTATCAATGTGTTGCTATCAGTTGGTAAATTTATTAGAAAATCTTTCTTGTGTCATTAACTTTTGACAAATGTAAATAGAGAAGTTCTAGTATTTTGTCTCTGTATTTTAATGGATCATTTTGAACATCCCATGAGGATGTCATTAAGGATGGCTAAATAAGCTGTTAAAGCCCTCTAAGGGCTAGTTTTGGCTATTTATTTGGTCATTGACTCAACATTTCTTAGAGACTACAATGATAAGGTACTGTGAGATTCTCAGAAAGTAATAACAAATTGTTTTAACCTCTTCCAATAAGGAATCAATATGTGCAGGGTGCAAACGTATAAGTCCTGGGGAAATATTCTGTAAACTCATAGGAGTTAGCAGCAGAGCTAGAAGGATAACAGACCAAAAGAAGAACTCTGCTTGTGTAAGTTAAGAATAGCTTTCCAGCGGACTATTTGAATTGGACCTTGAAGGATAAGTAAGAGTTTACAAAATCACAGAAAAAAGAAAGGGCCATAAATTAAAAATAGTAGAGGCAAAGACAAAATGGTTAATAAGAATATGGCACATGGGGGAAGGGACTAGTAGTTAATAGTTTGTCAAATGTGTTTGCGAATGACAGGAGATGAAAAGTAGAAATAAAGTTGAGGCCCAATCATGGGGGAATGGGGGACAGTCTACGGCCATACCACCCTGAACGTGCCCTATCCCGTCCAATCATGGGGGACCTTAATTACAATTGTGTTACATTCGGTCTGAACCTGAAAACATGGGAGCCATGGGCTCCTATGGCAAATGATATCCACTTGTGACATCATCTCTCTTCCCTGTAGGAGCAGGGGACCAGGAAGCAGAGAGATGGTGACCAACAACCTGGTCTCTCTGATCATATTGCTCATGGGTACACACTGCTCCTCCTCAAGGCATCAGAAGTAGATGCTGCTACAGCTCAGGAAAACCTCTTGGGGCCCAGTGAACTGACTTCAGAATATACTTCTTCCTTCATTTTAAAGGGAAGTTCAAGAAGGTCCAGTGTCAGGACAATACTGAGAAAATATATATATATATATCCAGGATCAATACCCAATGGGTATACTTCTCCAGGGCCATGGGATGGTAGTTTTGTTATGAGATTAGGATGTATCTCTCAAAAACTATCATGAGTCTGTCAATTTAAGCTTTAGTAAGAAGCCAAGGTTTTGAAATACAATACAGTGACAGATGATGCAGTTTAATGAAGCCAAAGATGGGGAGTAAAGAAATTCTCGTTTCTTTATCTCTGTAATTTCCAGGTAGGAGACACTGCCATTTATCTTCTCTCTTTATTACTATTTTATTAAGAAGTTGATGTTTATATGGTGCTCCCAAATAAGTCATTTATCTTTTAGGCTTATTAGCATGCCTGATCCTTCTCTTCAGATCTGTTCCTTGAAAACCTCCTAAGAGCACTTTTCATTCATTGAATAAACCTTTATGACACATCTAATGATTCCAGGCTAGACTTTCATTTCTAAAGAATTTTGCTTCAGACATTAAAATGGTGCAAGCCTCATCATTTGGATAATAGGTAATTTGAGGAGTTTTGTCCAAAAAGGATGTTGGGCTCATTTGCTAAGCTTGTTCGTGTTTGACATATTGTCTGTATGGTCCACATTCAAAGATCCCAGAACTTTCCTCTGCAGAAATGAATTCTGCTAGCTCATGCTGACCCAGCCATCTTGAGCTTTTGAGCCCTATGGACTAACAAGATGAAACATTCACTCAGAGACTGCTTCATTGTATTATATCAGGGGGCAATAGAGACCCTTGTCCTACACCCACTTTGCCTTGCAGGACCTATACCCAGGTGACTGCAGCTTGACAGACCAGATAAACTTCCCTAACTGCCCTTGTTTCATTTATGCAAGGCCCAGTAGATCTCTTAGCCTGGGTTGCAACTCCAATTTTCAGACTGATAAGCAATTCAGAGCAGATGTTCTAACACTGATGAGCCCAATGATGGGAAATAACTTAGGAGCACTTGAACAAGATGGTCCATGGGCTGGTGTTGACCTAATTTCTGTATTGGTGGCTATAAGTCAGAAAATACCCATGGGTCTATATACTTTTTTACATTTATAGACTACGCACACATTACTTATTTACTAAACAGTCTTCACATTTTTAAATGTTTATTTATTTTTAGTTTAGGGTCCACGTCCAGTGGTGCCCAGGGCTTACTCCTGGCTCTGCAGCTTAGGCTTACTCTTGAAAGGACTTAGGAGAACATATAGGATGCTGGGGATCAACCTGGGTCGGCCATGTGAAAGGCAAACATCCTTCCCACTGTACTATCACCCTGGCCTTGGAAAAATGTCTCTAGACTTTTTTTTTTGTTTTGGTTTTTTGGTCACACCTGGAGACGCTCAGGGGTTACTCCTGGCTCTGCACTCAGGAATTACTCCCTGGAAGTGCTCAGGGGACCATATGGGATGCCGGGTATCGAACCCGGCCAGCATAGGCCAGCTGCGTGCAAGGCAAACGCCCTACCCGCTGGGCTATTGCTCCGCCCGAAAGTCTCTAGACTTTTAAAGAAGTTTTTTTTCTTTTTATGGGTCATACCCAGCAATACTTTATTATTTTTTTGGGGGTCACACTCAAATGCTCAGGGGTCACACGCAATGTTCAGGGGTTACTCCTGGCTCTGCATTCAGGAATTACTCCTGGCGGTGCTCGGGGACCATATGGGATGCCAGGGAATCGAACCTGGGTCAGCCACATGCAAGGTAAGCACTCTACCTGTTGTGCTATCGCCTCCAACCCCTAGACTTTTAAAGACTTTTTTTTTTTTTTTTTTTGGCTTTTTGGGTCACACCCGGCAATACTCAGGGGTTTCTCCTGGCTCTGCACTCAGGAATCACTCCTGGCGGTGCTCGGGGACCATATGGGATGCCGGGATCGAACCCAGGCCGGCATAGGCCGGCCGCCTGCAAGGCAAACGCCCTACCCGCTGGGCTATCGCTCCGGCCCCGACTTTTAAAGACTTTTAAAGACCATCCCACACCGTTCCACCTCTGGTTTATCTGTGGTTTCTCTCTATTAGACAAACTGCCACCCAGGGGCCAAATTCAGTTTAGAGCCTGACTCAGGGCTGCCCTTGAGCTGAGAATGACTCACATTTTTAAAGGGTTGCAAAACCATACAACATACAAAGCGCATTAAAGACACACCAAAACCTACATAATTTTCTCCCTGACTCTTTGCTGAAAGTCAGGACCCACGATCCTGAGCATTTCCTGACCTTTTGTGGGAAACGCGACTTATATCTGTGTCATCAGCTTATCTCTACGGTCACAGGGAGGACAGTGCCTAGGTCCATTTTAAAGGCGAGGACACTGAAGGCTGGAACAGTTACGCCAACTGCTCCTAGCGCTGGTGGGAAGACCGGGATAGACCTCAGGTCTCCTGATTGATTCCTCAGCAGGATGTTATCAGGGCATCACAGAAAGTGACTAGCCCAGCTCATCTTTGGAGGGTGGAGGGAAAGAGTCAAATTGTATCCAAATTGATTGGAGGGCATTGGGTCTGTCCACCCTTACTTAGCTGGCAGCTCATTGGGGGACACATGGTGGGGACTATTTGGAAATGCCAGCCAATGTTTAACTAGTCTGGGGAGACTCGGGCAGGAAAGGCAACAAAAGTTCACAAGCACTGGCAGCCCCTGTGCCCCAGGCTGGCGGCTGCCTGGAGTCGCTCAGGCTCAGATCCCAGAACTTGCTTTCTGCTGTCAGCACCCCCATTTCATGTTCCCTTTGCACCAGTCTGCAGGCCCTGAGGGGCAGCCTGAGGGAATGAATGCCCACATTATCTACCCGGGGGCCCGGCAGCAGTGTCCGAGAGCCGCAGACCCAGAGCAGCTGGTGTGAGCGCCTATGTTCCTGTGTAAGCAGCTGCCAGGCTGAGCAGTGTCTTGTTTTCTGGGCCTCACCCTGTAAGGGCTCTCTGACATGGATCCCCCTGCGCCCCAGGGCTGAAGAGGGGGTTTTGTGCCCTTTATTCAGACCATACCCCAGGGTATCCCAGGGTATGAAACATAGCTGAAACAAAGATGTGCATAGGGTTGTTCTCTGGCCGTCAATTCTCTAGTGTGTCGAACCATCAGGCTTGAATTAGGACTTTTTTGAGTGGGGTAGGAGGGGAGGCGAGCTCCCAAACGGTGCTCAAGGGATCTGGAGGTCATTCTTGGCATCATTTGATCTGACTATATGGGTCTGATGGTTCTTGGGCCCCAAAAAACGGTGCTCAGGACAAGAGGTGACAAGGTCCCCAGGACCACACCTGGTGCTTGAGGGACCATGCAGTGCTGGGTCAGGCATGTGTTCCTGCTCTTGAACCTTCTCTCTAGCTCCAGACGCACAACTGTTGAAACTGTTTCTTCTAAGACTTATAATTCCAGATCCTCAGACTTCCCCTGACAACCCCCCAAACTGAGGGAGCCATGGAGCATCCCTCTTAGAGGGGGCCTTCAGGAGTGGATGGGTTCAGGCTTTGGTGATCTTCCTGAGACTGACTGCTGGGGAGAGAGAAGAGAAAGGGAGAAAGGAGGAAGCCAGGCAGGGAGAGGGTGAGAGCTGCTTCAGATGGAGGGCACATGCGCATACATACACCATGTATGTGGAAGGAGGTGCCAAGGCAGCGGGTGGGGTTCAGGAAGGGTGACTTGGTGTTGAAGTGCTGGCAGGGTTTGGGTCTTCCTCTCCCTGTATCTGGCTTTGGTTCCCCTAGGATAGCTTTGTTCTGGCTCCACAAAAGGAAGGTATTCTCAATCTAATCACCTTCCCAAGTGTGCTGCAAGCTAGATATATAGAAGAGACAGACAGGATGGGCAGTGTGAGGGACCTTTCCATCCAATGCTGGCACTGAGGTGGACTGCTGCCCCTGCAGCAAGGGGTCCTGTATCTGCTCTATCTCTGTCCTCCCCGGTAGAAAGCTACTCTGGTGAAAGCCCTTTATAAAGACAATGATGACCATAAGTTAAGAAAGACTCTCAGATATATAAAAGTTTAAGATCGTTAAGCATTTGACCAGAGAATATTGTTCATTTTGCTGGAGCAAAGCAATAAATACTGTAAGTGGAGGACAGGTTCTCTGTCCACAAGACCGAGAGTCCCCCAATCCCATGCACTGTCTTTCTAGTTTCTGTTTTCTTAGTCCTCAAAACATCTCTGTTTTAGTCCCGTTCACCTGGGGCCAATCCCTGACCCATTTCTACCTGGTGTCTGTCCTTTCAGTGTCTGGGTTCAGATTTTCCAGTCTCTTCTGAGTTCATTTTATTCTTTGGGCTGCACTTGGCCCTTTTTGTACCTTGCACCTTAGATGGAGAATTGCTAGCGGGAGTCACTTGGCTGACCCAGTGCTTGACTGCCCTTTGGCCATGCTGGACAGAGGAACCTCTTCATGTTTCTCCCAACCAATGGCTGAAAAAGACTTAAAAAAATACTCATGTTAAGGTTCAGCTCAAGGATTTAGCTGGAAATTTAAGGAAGATTATTTCTAGTCCAGAACATTAAAAAAAAGAAAGAAAGAAAGAAAGAAATCCTGTTATCCAGGAGATCAGGTTGCATCAGACGCTAACAGACATTTCCAAACTTTGGAGCATCCACCGGGTGCTTCTGCCAGTGCAAACATGCCTTGTGTGGCAGTGTTGGGGTGGGGGGGTGGGAGAGACGCAAACACCTTCTCTTTTCTCTCAAAGGCAGTCACACGGAAGGATCAGTGGGGGTTTATGTGAAACAAGTTTTACAAAGGGAAACACAATGCCTCAGACCATTTTCCTTTCTCAGTCATAGACTTTTTTAAGTCTCTATTCCATCAGCAGGAGAGGAAAGCTGCTGTGTCTGTTTGCTGACTCATTGCGGATTTAAATTCAGCAAATAGCCCCCAGAAAACCATTTTAATGAGATTCTAAAGTTCAGCTGTGAAAATTGAAAGTCACCCAACACAAACCACCCAACCACCTGAGACAGTGGCTCTGAAATGTTCTTGTCACTCACAGGGAGGCTATTTCTGACCAGGTGGTTTCAAGGGAGTGGGGAAGAAATAGGGCAGGAAAGGTGAGGAGCTACAGGCTGGTCGTACTTGCCAGGGCCACTTTCAGGAGACAGATAATGTGTTGAAAAGGCCCAGCAGAGTACCTGGCAGGGAGCAGAAACTAAATAAATGCTGCTTGTCCTGCCTGCCCTCGCTTCTCTGCTCCCTCCATACAGATAGGGTTTATTGGCAGACTTGGTCTTCTTCAGTGTGGAACTTGGAGGAAAGATGCATTCATAGCTCTGAATAACTAATGGCCCTCATTCACTCAGGCACTAAAAACAGACCACGCACAGGCCAATGGGAAGTATTGCAAATCAAGTGTTATAATTGATTTAATTTTATATGCTCGAGATTTATTCAGAACAATGTAAATTAGTCTATTCTTATGAGAGCTTTCAGTTACTTAAGCCTCAACTTGTCCTATTAATAAGTATGTCCTCTTGAATTTCTCTCTCTCTCATTTAAAGAAGTCTGTCTTAAGGATAGCAATGCAAAAGGGCGGCTGCTATTTTCATGACCATCCAAGGGGAGGATTGAAACTCTCAGCAGTCACCTATACTCCCTGCAGGCCATGCCACACAATGACTCTTTGTTGATTTTTCTTTCTAATTTGTTGATTTGCAAACTCCCAGGAGCTACTGGCTCTGTTGCAAAGAAGGACCCACTATGCTTGGGAGACCATATGCAGTGCAAGGGATTGAACTGGAACCAGCTGTGTGCAAGGTAAAAGTGCTTCCCTCAGTACCATCTCTTTGGCTCCCTGGTCTCATGATACTGCAGATAAAGCTGTATGGGGCACAGTCCACAGATGATCTGCTATGCTATGGCTGTGACCAGAGAATTGGCCCAGACTAAGCAATGCCCTGGAGCTCAGACATTCGACCTCTAGCATCAGACCTGTGTATGCAGGAACCAGCTCAAGGATTCCTCCTCCCCACCCCACTTAAGATAAAAAAGACACAACTGTATGTAGCCAGGTGACAGGAAAAAAGTGAAGGGAGATGGCTTTAAGAGTATGCGACGCACAGGCTTTGATTCTGTTGAGCAAAAACAGTTCATAAGCAGGCTTTATACATAAACATGTAGAATGATAATTTCACTTTAGATTTATAAAAATTCAAACAGATCAAGAAGTACTAAATTGATAAATATTTTCTTCCCACCATTAAAATCTTTAAAGTGAGCCTGGAAATATGTACCCATTTTTTAGCACCAAAATGTCAATGTTTATTTGACTTTTTTTTGTTCTGAACATGAGTAGAAAAGCCTGATCCTCTCAGTGCTATAACTTCAGTATTGTCAGCTTGATTTTCTACAGTTGTTTCCTTTATTCTATTAAGAATAATTGAAAAGAGCAAGCTTGACAGTTATTTCATTTTCATTCAATTTAAAATACACTTCTTGGAGTTCAGTCTTCAATTTTCTGATTTTTTTTGTTGTTGTCCTTTGTTTTTTGGGTCATACTCAGTAATGTTCATGGGTTACCCCTGGCTCTGAACTCAGGAATTGCTACTCCTGTCAGTGCTCGGGGGACCATATGGGATGCTGGGATAGAATCCAGGTTGGCTGTGTGAAAGGCAAATGCCCTACCCACTGTACTATAGTTTTGTTTAGGCTCTCACTTCTCATTTCTGGAACTCATTCCTCTATGAGCCAGATTATCCCCACCCAATCCCTCTCATAAACACAAAAACTTCTTAGAGGTAATTAATTTAGAAATGAGTAAAATGAATTTTACATTTAGAAATTACAGTGCAGGGAGATAGATAAAAACAACCGCATGTGGGAACCCAGAGTTCCATCCCTGACACCACATGGTTCCCCCATCATTGCTACAGTAACCTGATGATGAGATGACCCCAAATCAAAAATTAAATTAATAAATACACAAAATACCCAGTGTAGATGACCCCAAGGACATCCTGGGGAAGAAAGATCCCAAGTACTCATATGATCTAGCTTTTTTTAAGTTGGTATAGAGAATTTCCCTTAGACATATGATCAAGTGAGTTGTTTTCAAAACTTACAAATCATTTCCTAGGAAATGCACGTTCTGACACTTATACTTGCAGAGGATTTTGTAAGTCATTGTACCACCACAGGACAGCCCACCCCCCACTCCCCTGCTATGCCCCACCACCTCCATCAGTTAATTTTCCTTTCCAACATTTTCTAATCCTATCTGTCCTTTTACTATAAAGCAGCTATTGGTAAATAATGTGGCTGGATACATAGAACTCCTACATCATTGTAAATATTGCCTCTCAACTTTTCCTGGTAAGTCTATCATTAATTCCAACCTGATCACGAATCACAATATAACCACGCTGCTGATATTAACTCTTTGACATCCAGACATCCAGACTTACAGCTCTGTCCTGGTGCCCCATATGAAGTCATTTCTTGAAAGTTCATCTCTCATCACACTTTCATATCCAAATTGTCTTCAAGCCCAGGTATCCTAACAAAACTCTGTAAGAGAAAAATATGTACACGATGACTCATCAGCTGCAAGAGAACATTAGAAATTATTGAATGTACATTTATAGCATGTACTATAGAATCTTCTTCAGTTTTTATATACTAGGACTTTCTGGATATTTTTGTTTGGAATCTGCTACACTCAATAGGCAACTTCTGCTTTTGTATTGCTATGGGGGCCACCACCTGGTGATGCTTGGGAGCCATTTGAAGCTGGGGATGAACCCAGAGCCTCATACACACAACACATGCTGTTCTATCTGAGCCACATCCTTGGTCCTAAACACTTTTCATAAACATCTAGCAGTGGTTTTGATAGCCAGAAAAAAAATTCCTTTTACTGTATTTTGGCATTCAATGTCAGTATCATTTATGCATTTATGTTACAATGAAAACCCTCTCAGGGCAGAGGTAGCTCAAAGCTGAAGTCCATGTTGGCATGCAGAGACCTCCAGTTTCTGTTTCTAGCCTGCAACAGCCTCCCAAGAGTCACCAGTTGTGGCCTTAGTAGACCCCAACGTTTCTGGGGAGGTCCCAAAACAAATAAACAACTTTTTTTTTACTTTAAAAATGCCCGAACTCTTCGGGAGGACAAATATCAAATGATCTCCTTCATCTGTGGTATCTAGAGAAAACAAGGGAATAGACAGTATCAAATAATAACAAACCTTTGGTCCTGGTGTACAGAACTGAGATGCCAAATAAAGGGCGGTGTGTGTGATGGGGTTGGGAGTGGGGGGTACAGGAGATAATGAGGTGGACTGGAGGCAACATAAGTATATTGGTGTAGAGTCCTGGACAGTTTGTTGATGATGAGGGAAGTAGCTGTGTAGGCAAAAAAATATTAACATTGCTTTGAACTTGTAACAAACTGTAATGCTTCTATTGCAAAAGAAAAACCTGCTTTTTAAATTTAGTGAGCTATTTGTTGATTTTTTGGGGGAGAGACTCACCCCCATGGTGCTCAGGGTTTACTCCTAGCTCTGTGCTCAAGGATTACTGTTGGTGGTGCTTGGGAAACTAGCTGGGATGCTGGGGATTGAACCTGGGTCTTTACATGCAAGACAAACACCTACTCAATGACCTATCACCCTAGACCCCTTAAGTTAGTGTTTTCATAGAGCATTTTTTATACTACCAAGTTCTGACCATGATGTACTCTTGACACAGAATCACACTAACATTCTCTTATTGGGGGGTCACACCCAGTGATGCTCAGGGACCACACGTGACTGTGCTCAGGGGCCATGCCTAGTGGTGTCAGGATTCAAACCAGGATCTTGTCTGAAATTGCATGCCAGGCAAGAGGCTTAGCATCCATCCAGTGTCACATAATAACCATCTTGGGGCACTTTTATTTCATAGGAGCAATTAAATGGGGATTATGAAGGCCTGGTGTCTGACATCAAACTAAATAACAGCTTCTTTGGATCTTAATTTTGTCATATGTCATTAATGAATAGGGAGTAAAAAACCCTCATAACTGTGAGGTTTTACTAGGGAGTAAAAAACCTCACATAACTGTGAGTGAGTGAGTGAATGAGTGAGAGTGTGAGTGTGTGTATGTGTGTGTGTGTTAGGAACAAGTGTTTAGGGTCAAGTGAGCCAATTTAAGATCTACTCACCTAGCAACTTTCAACTCTAACACAGCACTTTTATTGGTAATCACCATGCTTTCTACTGGATAATAGAAATAATATCTATTAATATAATATCTATATTATATCTATATTATCTATATACTATCTATATAATATCTATATTATATTATAATTATATTATATTATATTAATATAATATCTCACTGTCTTGTTTGCCAAGGCATTGAAAATCAGATGGGCTGGACATGTAATGCGATTTGGAGACAACCGCTGGACTAGAGCCATTACCGACTGGATCCCACGGGATATCAAAAGATCACGTGGCCGCCCACCTACAAGATGGTCAGACTTCCTTGTCAAGACCCTGAAGGAATGGTTTGAGGCTCTTCATATTCCTGAATCAACCAGATGCCATTGGGCTACATTGGCACGTGATAGGGTCCAATGGAAATGTTACTGGTGCCCGCTAGAGCAAATCGACGAATAATGGGATGTCAAGTGATCAAGTGATAATATCTATTATATATATAATATCTATTATGTAAATAGATATTATGTTATTATATAATAGATATTATAATTTTGACATCTCTTGGGATCCAGTCGGTAACGGCTCTAGTCCAGCGGTTGTCTCCAAATCGCATTACATGTCCAGCCCATCTGATTTTGGATGCCTTGGCAAACGAGACAGCATCCCTGATTCTGGAATAGCGATGGAGGTCAGAACTCCGGATTCCTTCTCTCACTTGAGTGAGGCGTGATATTCCAAGCATAGCTCTTTCGGATGTCAAAAGATCACGTGGCCGCCCACCTACAAGATGGTCAGACTTCCTTGTCCAGATCCTGAAGGAACGGTTTGAGGCTCTTCATATTCCTGAATCAACCAGATGCCATTGAGCTACATTGGCACGTGATAGGGTCCAATGGAAATGTTACTGGCGCCGCGCTCGAGCAAATCGATGAATAACGGATTCAAGTGATCAAGTGATCAAGTGAAGATATTATAATATCTATTATATAAGTATCTTAATATTTATTGTAGACCAGAAGTGTGTACCCTACAACCCATATCTTTCTGTTTCCCCTAATTCCACTCTTGGATCGCCACCATTTTACTCCCTCTTCCTATATTTGAATTGGTATCCTTCTTTAAAAAATTCCACATTCAATAAAAATCATAGTTCTCTGATACTTCATCCAGCATAATAACCTGAAGCTTCTACCATGCTGCTAAAAATGGTTGTTTCTTCTTTTTTTTAATATTTCATTATATAGACAGATCGATTTTTGTTGTTGTTTTGCCACATCCATCAATGCTCAGGGGTTACTCTGCACTCAGGGAGCACTCCTGGTGATGCTCAGGGGATCATATGTGGTGCTGGGGAACTGAAGCCAGGTGAGTTGTGTGCAAGGCAGATGTCCTACCTGTGTCTCTCCCTCCCCTAGAGCGATGTCTCCAGATTCTACAGCACATTTTCTTTACCTGCTTGTCCATAGATGCCCAGGTTATTTCCTATGATGTGAATAAGTCTGCAGTGAGCCCAGGAGTTCAGACATCTTTTCATGATAATAAATCCCTTTCCTCCTCGGTAGTCTCCAGAAATAGAATCTCTGAATCATACAGCAGTTCTACTTTCAATTTTTTGAGAAATCTTCATCTAGTGCTCAACTGATGCACTTAGAAAACATCTTTAGAGTCTTAACCAAAAAGATAAAGCTGTAAATGCACCACCCTTCATCCCCCTGCAATTCTCATTGTTTGACAGCAGGAATTTGTTTTCATGTTATCAAATTTAATCAAACATTTTTCCAAGCCCATATATGAATCTTCTGTGTTCCATTAGATGGACCCTCAAGGTTGAAAGTCAGTAAATTTTGTATTAATATAATCTGAAATTGTGACTACACCATTGAATTCTTTTGTCAATATGGAGCCTGCCACTGCTTGGATTATCCCATGAGCCCAATGTCCCAAAACACTGGCTAAATCCTGGTTTCCTCCATCATGTCCTAGGGCACAGTTGGAAGGGATGCCTGATGGATAGTCTTTAGTTGGATGCAAGTAGAAAGAGAAGCTGATTAAAAAAGATTTTCATGTAGAAAGCTGCAGTGTGGAAGTACTGGGTCTAGAACCCCTATTTCTCAGACATGTTTAGCCTCTGTAGGGAAGACTGGTGTTTGCCCCCTAGGGTGTGGGGGTGGGGTGGCATGGTCAGGGACTGGCTACCAAGAATTTGGGATGCCACCAAATTCAGTCTGCTGATAATGGGAAACATCTCCTGGCTTCTCCCTCCAGATTTGGGTCTGAACCTGCTGGGGCTTCGCTTTACTTCTGATAACATGTCAGCATGTCTTTTCTACTGTTTCCCTCTAATTGCCTTGGCTGTTTTGAATTGACACTAGTGTTTTAATTCTACTGATGGCTCAGGAAGGAGGAATAAGTCAGGGTTATGTCTGCTTTGTTTTTTTCCACTTAGAGTATATTTCTGTTTGTTTGGTAGTTTTCATAGAGCACATACAGGTTATAACTGGTTATAATTTCACAACAGATTAAAACACCTCATTTTTATGAACAAAAAATTGAAATCAGCAAAATGCCCCAAAGAAAAGAAAACTCCATGAAATCCTGTAACTTGGGGTCCAAAGAGATAGTACAGCAGGTAAGGCACTTGCTTCCACGTGGCCAACCTGGGCTTATCCCAATCACACACATGGTCCCCCGAACACTGCCAGGGGTGATCCCTGTGCACAGAGCCAGGACGAAGCTCTGAACTCTACTGAATGTGGCCCAAACAACAAAATCTACTGGAAAAAAATAAAATATTCTGCAACTTGAAGCTAACCACTGTTAACTAGTTGATAAAAATCCTTCCTGAATCTGCAAGTTTTTCTGGCTCTGAGTGGCATTCCCAGAGAAGTTTACCTGTATCTTTATCTCTGGCTCCTCAAGAAACCACTAAGCCAAAGGTGGGAACAAATTGTTCAAGAGCAATGGCCCCACCAGTGCTCCAGAGCCAGGAAGGGGAAGACCTCTTAGATACATCATATATTTTTTTTAAAAGCCAGCATTGTCCCCCTGTCGGGGAGCCTCTGGGGTTCCCAACAATACCAGGAAGCTAGTTCCCTTCTACCTCCGAAGCCGGCAGGGAATAGATGAAAATGCAGGAATCCTGCGCAGTTTTAAAAGGCTTTACTATCACAGGTTCTGATAAACAATTCAAGAACAGGAAAAACTCCAGACTCTGGGTTCCCTGCTGGACCCCGGCCACGTGTAGGCCAAGATGACTGTCACCACATGTTGAAGCCCAACAGAGAATGGAGAGGACGGAGAGAGGAAAATGCCAAGGGAAGCCAAAATGGCAAAAAAGGCCTTCGCTCTTCTCCCAGCTTATTTTATAGATAGAAATCGCCAAAACTTCCCAGCCTGGTGAATCACGGGCTGGGCTATCTAGAGATGAATACAGGTAAACAACTCTATAAAAATGCAGCACTTCAGGTGGGTCTTTTGGCTTTACAAGTGCCAGAGCTGATTCAAAGCCTCCCTAGCAGAGCTGGGAAGGAAGGGCTGAAAGCTAAGTGTAGCTCGGAGCTTAAAGTAGGGCGTGTCACCCAATAGTCCCCTCCTCTGCTCTTCCTGCTTCAGACTTGGGAGCATATAGTGGAGAAATTGCATCACTTAGCAATGCTCTGAGACTCTGCAAAGATAGACTTTCTGGACCAGTCTTCAGGATCCTTCTTTTTCTAAGCAATAAAAAAATCAGATTTATTGACCCATAAAACTTGCATTTTACAGTCAGCTTGGACTCCAGAGCATTTATGATTATAAAGCTAAACAATCACAACACCATCCATCCAGCTTTCTGTCTTTCTGGTGGTGGTGGGTGGGTGGGGGTCATCTCACAGTATGCAGCAATCCTGGGGTTAGAAGAAAAGGAGAGTTAGTTATAATGGAGTATACTCAGAGAGGATTATTCAGAGACTAATTATCCAGATCATCTTCCTTCCCTTTGGGAAATGAATTTGTATTATTAATATACTTTTATCTTAATTGGGTGCTGGAGCTATAGTATAGCAAATAGAATGCTTGCTTGCATGTGGCCTACCTGGCTTCAATCCCTGGCACCCTATATGGCCCTTTGAGCACTGCCAGAAGTAGTTCCTGAGTGTAGATCCAAGAATAACCTCTGAGCATTGCTGGGTATGGTCCAAAATATAAACCAAAAAAAAAATTGTTGTTGTTTTTAAGGATACAACATTGTTTACGATTTAGAGTTAATGTTTATGATTTTGGTGTTCTAATGCATTGCAGTTTCACCACCACCAAAGTGCCAAAGCCCCTCCACCACTCTCCTTCTAGCTGGCTCCATCTCTCCTCCAGACCCCTCTCACCCATTGCTTGGAAATTTAGTACTGTGGTCAGTCCAAGGTAGTTTTGGACATTAGATACTTCCCTTGCTTTGTTTTTTTATACACAAATAGGACTGAGATCACCCAGTGTTTGTTCTCTCTCTGACTCATTTTGCTTAACATGATGCCCTCTAGCACTATGCAAGTTGTAGCAAAAGGCAAACTTTCTTCTTGTAGTATAGCTGAGTAGTATTCCACTGTGTTCTTAGATTGCAACTCCTTTTTATTCATTTATCAGTCATTTGAGTAGTTTTCAGACTTTGGCTACTGTAAATATTACTACAATGAACATCGATATAAATTTCTCCTTTTGACTTAATGTTTTTATGTTGAGATGCACGTCAAAGAGTGGCATCCCTGGATCATACAGGAGTTCTACTTTTCACTTTTTGGTAAGTGTTCATACTCTTTCCATAGACACTGAACCAGACCGTATACCCTCAGCAGTGAATGGGGCTTCTTTTCCCACCACATCCCTGCCAACAATGGCTATTTTTGAGAATTATAAAGTGGGCTATTCTCACGGTGTAGTTGATATCTCATTGTCATTTTGATTTACATTTCTCTGATGATAAGTGACAATGAATACTTTTTTGCATATGTCCTTTGGCCAGTGTGTGTGTGTGTGTGTGTGTGTGTGTGTGTGTGTGTGTGTGTGTGTGTGTAATGCTCAGGGATTTCTCCTGGTTCTGCACTCAGGAATAACTTCTGGCGGTGCTCAGGGGACCATATGGGATGCCGGAGACCAAACCTAGTTTGGTCGCATGCAAGGCAAATGCCCTTCCTGCTGTGCTATTGCTCGGCCTCCCCACCATTGGCCATATGTCCTTTTTTGAGGGACATCTGTTCAGCTCTTCTCCCCCTTTTTTTGATGGGGTGGACAAGCTCTTTTCATCAAAATAGGAAAAAATAGATAGAATTGCAATTTTTCCTTGTTTGCTCTGAACATGAGTTAGAGAAGAGATAAGTATGGCTCTTTTCCAATAGATTGCCTTACCAGCTGAGTTTCAAGGGAATAACATTTGCCTTCTGCTGTGTAGGGTGATCTACAAGGTTACAGACAAGAAAAACCTTGGAGACCAAGAGCCTGGCCAGCCCAGTTACTTTGTTCTTCATGTGGGGGGTCCCATGTGAAAGCATCAAATGCCTCTGTGCTTTTCTGGGCTATCACTCAACTGACCCAGTCTGGGCTTTGCTTCTGCTTTGGCCCAAATTCCTGGCAGACAACAGGCTGTAGAGTAGGAGGAGGGATGGGGCTGAGAGGTGGGGGCTCTTCCATTTCAGCATGAGGAAGTTTCAGGGAACAAAACTAGCACTTTTCCTCTCTGAGGAGAGCTTTTGGAACTTTCCTGAAGCCTTTATTCCTTTATTATTTTTTAAATTAATACACCACGAGATACACAGTTAACAAGGTTGTTCCCCATCTAAGGGCATATTACTTTCTCCTTCCCTTTATTTGTAATACATTCAAGCAGCCATATTACATTTACTTCTCAATACTATTTCTAATCATTTTGTATAAATGCAGTGAGAGAGGGGGAAGGGGGTCAAAATACAAACTTTTATCTATACCCTAGATTAGGCTTCAGTTGTCTTTCTGGGCTCATGGTAAAGTGTGGCTTTTCCTGGGACAACAATCCTCAGGCCAGGTTAGTTTTTCCTAACCCCATCAGGGTCCTTATTCAGTTACTTCTTTATGGGTCATGTCAGAGTTTGTTCCATGATCATACTTGTGACTTCTTATTACACTTATGGCCATTAGCCTGTCCCATGTCGAGGCCAGGGTAGCTTATAGCTTGCCCTGGGTCCATCCACATCCCTCAGTGGGACCATCCTTTTGGGATATAAGGAACTAAGATCATTCAAGGGCAACTGGGGTTTAAGATAAATAAATATGACAGATACCCAGGATTAAGTATTATTCAGCGTCAATTAACTCCCATATTTACAAAAGTATAGCATTAACTGCAACACAGGAAGACACCTTAACAAAAAATATACTAAGGACATAAAAGGAAAAGGAAAACAATACTTCATTTAAAAACAGTTTGATTTACAAGTTATTGTGTCTGATTTGGGAGATTTGTCTGATTTGTGAAGACACGAAGGAGAGGGTTGAAGATAGTCACAGAGGATTGGGAGTGCCCTGGTGGGGAAGGGTGAGCCCCTGGGAGCACTGGGACAGTGTAATACAACACTTCTCCTTAATATGTGCCTCTTTGTGAGTAAGGACTTACTCATGTTTGTATCTGCATCACTCAGAACTCTATCTGACATGTATTTGCTAAAGTATGTTAACAACGAGTGGGTCATAGACCATCTAGTTCACAAGTCCTAAAAGTTGTTGCCTGGGCCTGAGCGATAGTCCAGTGGGTAGGGCATTTGCCTTGCACGCAGCCAACCTGGATTCGATCCCTGGCATCCCATATGGTCCCCCGAGCACTGCCAGGAGTAATTCCTGAGTAAAGAGCCAGGAGTAACCCCTGAGCATCGCCGGGTGTGGCCCAAAGAGCAAAAAAAAAAAAAAATGTTGTTGCCTCCTTGAATCATGTCCTTCTGATCATCACTAATCATCAAACTAAAGGCTCCCACTAATTGGACATGTGTCATATACCTGAAACTATGCTAAACACAACACGTTAGGGGACCCAATATCATTTGGAAACTTGGTCCTTCACTATTATCACAGTGTCTAGTACATCTCACTATACTGCCTATCACATTTACAAATATTTGTTCTCTCTCTCTTTGTCTTTCCTGGGACTAAAAGTCCCATCTGGGAATAGTTGTTATCTTGTCCAGAATATCATCTATAGAATACATGTAATGTTCATATTCATCTGTAGAATACATGTAATGTCCCATGCTCATTCACAGACATGGGGCAGAGCTGCTACTGGCTCTCCCTGTACCCAGAGCGCTCACAAGGCGCTCAGGAGGGATGGTGGGTTCTAGCCCTGGCCCGCCACCCCAGCAGAGCCTCACAACAAGCCAGATGACCCCCCACTCCACGAGAGGCCTCCATTTTCCCCACATCTGGACTTCCCCTTGTCAGAACTCCATCCAGGAGACCAGCCTATTGTGGCCGCAGTGGCCATGCAGTTCATCAATAAATGCTGGATTTTTAGATGACTACAAGAGTATGCTACCTGCACGGCAGAGCCTAGCAAGCTACCCGTGTCGTATTTGATGTGCCAAATACCAGTAACAGTTATAGACCTCATTCTCATGATCTGATGGAATGGTTTGAGGCTCTTTATGTTCCTGGAGCAAGCAGGTGCCCTTGGCTGTACTTTGCATGAGACAGGTCATATGGAGATGTTATTGGTGCCTGCT